>JBBPCS010004563.1:0-11211 GCA_037974645.1 Hollardia meadi | reverse complement strand
ACACACACACACACACACACACACACACACACACACACACACACACACACACACACACACACACACACACTCCCCAGCCCAGGGGCCCCACAGAGTCCTGATTCAGATCTCGGTCCTTGTGTCATTTTCTTTTCAATACAACTAATCTGCTTGGAAAAATAATGTGTCTGATATTTAGTTTCACAGAAAAAAAATTAATTTCCTTCTTCTCCTCTCCTCCTCCTTTCCTTCTTCTCCTCTCCTTCTCCTCTCCTCCTCTCCTTCTTCTCCTCTCCTCCTCCCCCTCTCTTTCTCCTCTCCTCCTCCCCTCCTCCTCCCTCTCCTTCTTCTACCTCAATAAAATCCCAGAATGTGGGACATTTTCTTTATTTCTGTCTTCCTCCAGTCTCAGCCCTGAAGTTTCCACATCACACTGGTGAAGGTTGAATATTGGACCATGTGGGTCTGGACTGGTGCAGGATGCGGGTCGAGTCTGGACTGAATGATGCTGAGCGTCAGTCTGTTAATCATCAATCTCACAAAACTGAACAGCTCGTTACAGACCACAACCTGCAACCTGGTGGTCCACACCTGGTCCTCATTTATAAAATGGATGTTTTGATCTTCAGTGTGACTTCAGCAGGAATCTGGTATTAGGAGTTCTTTCTAGAACCTTCCTCTGTGTGTGTGTGTGTGTGTGTGTGTGTGTGTGTGTGTGCGCGTGCGTGCGTGCGTGCGTACGTGCGTGCGTGCGTGTGTGTGACCAAAACTTTTCATTGTTTCATCTGAATGTTTCAGATCTTTGTCATCGTCGCCAGCAGCTCACAGCCAGAGTGTAAAAATCCTCTGAGTCAGCAGGAAGATTGTCAGGAAGCACATGGAGGAGGAGCAGGAGGAGGAGGATGCTGAAAAGGAGGAGTGACACTTGGACACTGATCACAGACGAGCTGGCAGGAGAGGACAGTTGTCATGGAGTCCCGTCAGAGTCTGAAGCTGCTGTTTGTCTCTCTGATGATGAAGATGATGATGATGAAGATTTGCTCAGCTGTGTCACAACAGGTATGATCGATTCATTGATTGGCTGATAGTGCGCTGACATCATCATTTCTAATTCAACAGTAAAATGTGGAACTGAATCTAAAATGAGTAAATGAATAAAAGACATTTTTGGCGGACATGTTGGAAAGAAGAGAACAAACTGGTCTGAGATTTTGTTAAATTCAGACGTTTTCATCTCCAATCAGCAGGAAGCTTTGAGTACCGCAGGCCTTCCAGGCTTTTCCAGGCTTTTCCAGGACCTGTGTGTGTTTCCTGGGTAAATCAGATGGAGCTGATAGCCACAGCAGCTCACTTCCTGTTTACACACTGACTCTTTCTCTGTCTGCATGTTGTTTGAATGACTCGCATCACATGGCCTAAGTGGATGTTCTAGCTGCTCATTACATCTCTTTAAATAGGTCTGACCATCTGACCCCAGGATTTAGTCTGAGCCCAGCCTGATAACTGACCTGTGACCTCAGTGGACTGATGGTTCTGACCCGTGATGTGTTTGTTTGTCAGAACTTCTGCTCCAACTCGACGGTGCTGAGGACCCGGACAGCGTGTCACTCCTGCAGCATCAGCATGTTGGTTCCCTGTCCATCAGGATACAGACAGACGCCTCGGTCCACCGCACAGGACTGCAGGTGAGGAACACACACACACAGGTGTTTACTGCAGAGACACACACATGCATCACACACACACACACATCAAGACTACACACACACACACACACATACACACCAATCACTGAAAAGTCTGCCTGCCTGCCTGCCTGTCTGTCTGTTTCTCTGCCTGTCTGTCTGCTTGTCTGTCTGTCTGTCTGCCCGTCTGTCTGTCTGTCTCTCTGTCTGCCTGCCTGTCTGTCTGTCTGTCTGTCTGTCTGCCCGTCTGTCTGTCTCTCTGCCTGTCTGTCTGCCCGTCTGTCTGTAGGTACTACATCCTGACTCCCAGTCTGAAGCTCCCCATCAGCGGCTGCTCCTTTGAGTGTTACAGAGAGGTGGAGGTGAAGAGCTGCTGTCCTGGTTTCTGGGGTCCAGATTGTGTTGGTGAGTTTCTGGGGTCCAGATCACTGACCTAAATAAAGATGGCCACCATGTCTCCACTTCCTCCCACTGTACAAAAATGAAGCCAAAATATCCTGGATACGAGTGCTGCCATCTTGTTCTGGTGACGTCATTTGGAGCCAGAGTCTGTGCAGTAGTGATCGGGGGGTGGAGCCGCAGTATCGAGTTCCCACCCATACACCCGCCAGACCAATCAGGAGCAGGGCTCAGGTGTCAATCATGACGTTTCAGCCCCTTTTTTATAGCATCAAATAACTAATTAAAACCAAACTGATCAGAAAAAACATCACATTTGTTGCTTTTCTCATGTAGTGTTAGGTGCGAGTATTTTTTTCTTGGATGCCTTCGCAGGATTTTTGTTGTCAGTGTCGGTGAGGCCTCCAGGTGACTCCGGTCACATGGTCACTATTCAGTCCTGCAGGAAGCACATCGCCCTGCAGGAACCAGGACTTCCTTCCTCTGCAGATTCTGTGTCAGCAGGACAGAAATGTGCTGACAGTCACACATGGAGCTGGACTGACGCACACTAACATACAGGTCCACAGGTAGTCCTGGACTCAGCCAGAGGCTTCTGTAACCCTGGTGATGAATGTTGATGACATGTGGAGGCTCAGATAAAGACCGAAGAGAAGCAGGAAGTGGACGAAACAAACCTCTATTTCCTGTCGAGCTGTCAATGTGATGTTTGTGTTTCAGAGTGTCCCGATCGGGCCGACAGACCCTGCAGCAGCAGAGGGGTCTGTTCTGACGGACTGGGAGGAAACGGAACTTGCAGCTGTCAGGTAACAGAACACGGTACTGCACATGTTCTGTGGAGAACTTAAAGATATACGACCTTATTGATCAACAGGAGGCAGACAGAGGAAACAGAGCAGCTCAAACTACAGCTCCCACAATGCTTTGGGGATGCAAACAGGAAGTAAAATGATGAGTCAGTGAGTCAAACCTCTGTTATTCTAATCACTTATGTTTCGTGGGGTCCTTGAGGAGCTTTCAGTTTCTCTGGAGCCTTTACGTGGTTCTTGAAGAAGTTCTAGTGGTCATTGAGCTGGTTCTGGTGGTACATATGCTGTTCAAGTCACACTTAAGAGGTTCCAGTGGCATCGAGAGGTTCTAGTGAAAAGTTAGGTGGATCTTGTGGTCCTGAAGGAGATTATTCTGGTCTTTGAGGGATCTCATTGAGGAGGTTCTAGTGACCAGTGAGGTTCTAGCAGTAAATTTGGTGAACCTAGTTATATTTTAGGAGGACTCTGGGGTCTTTTGTCAGAGGTTTCAGGGGTCCTTTAGGAACTTCTGGTTTATGTGGTTGTAGTAATCCTTGATGATGTTCTAGTGGTCTTTGAGGAAGTTTTTGTTTTTGGAAGTTTAGGTGGTTCTAGTGGTCTTTACTCGTCATTTAGTAGGTTCTACCAATCAATGAGGTCCAGGCATTAAACTTTGTGAACCTAGACGTTTTTTTAGAACTCTGGGGTAGAAGAGGTTTGAGAAGTCAGTCAGGACGGTTAGGGTTAGGATACAACTCTTTATGTGGTTGTTTTCTAAGAGGTTATACTGGTCATTAAGCAGGTTCTAGGGACATGTCAGTTGATAGTCCAGAACCTTTACATTGATGTGTGTGTGTGTTCAGGTCGGTTTTGCAGGAACTGCCTGTGAGGACTGTGTGTCTGGTCGATACGGTTCCACCTGCAGTTCAGGTAACGTCCACTAACAGTAATAAATGGATGAACTGATCACTTCAGCCATGTTTGGTTCTGCTGAGTTCTCCCTGTGGGTTCTGTCTCCAGAGTGTTCCTGTGTCCACGGTCTGTGTGACTCCGGTCTAAAAGGTTCTGGTAGCTGCATCTGTTTCTCTGGATATAAAGGTCCAAACTGTGATCAAGGTCAGTCTGCTGCCCCTCGTCTCTCCTCATCATCATCTAGCTTTTACAGCGTGAAGAGTCTGATGTCACTTAAAGTTACCTGTTACCTGCAGAACAGCTAATTGTACCTGTGCTGTTTATCTTACTGGTGCCTGTGCTGTTTATCTTACTGGTACCTGTACTGTTTATCTTTCTGGTACCTGTGCTGTTTATCTTACTGGTACCTGTACTGTACCTGTGACCTGTTCTGCTTCTGTTTCTTTGTTATCTTTACCTGTATGTGCTCTTGTTACATGTTCCTGTAACTCTTACCTGTATCCTGCACCTGCTGACCTTAAACCTGTTCCTGATTCTGTTACCTGTCCAGTTACCTTGTACATTGTACCTGTACTGTTTGTGTTTTGTTGTTGTTTGTTTCTATTTCTTTTCTATGTTACCTGTACCAGGAACCTGCGTCTGTTGGAAGTTACTGCTGTCTTTTACGTGTCACCTCTTACGTGCACATCTCTCAGCTGGTTCATGTTGCCACCTGTTGATGTAATGGTGTTGTGTTTCAGAGCTTCCTGAGTGTGCGGCTCTCAGCTGTCCGCAGAACTCTCGCTGTATGGAAGAAGCTCTGACAGGACAACTGGGGTGTCAGTGTCTGCCTGGTTACCAGAAATCCAGAGAACAATGTTTATGTGAGTTTCTACCTACACGCAGGACACAGGAACCGGATCAGGTTCAGGAAGAGAAAAATATCGGAACAAGACAAATAAAAAGCAGTTTCTGTTTCTCATTACTATAAGAAACCAATGTCATGTCACCAACCAAAGTCATGCCGATGTTTGTGTTTTCTCCTCCGTCCCCTCAGCCATAAACCCTTGTCTCCAGCGGGTCTGTCACGCCCAGGCCTCCTGTGTCCACATCGGTCCAAACCAGCACCTATGTGCCTGTAATGACGGGTACAGCGGGGACGGACGAGTCTGCATGGCCGTCGATCCATGTCAGACCAAACACGGAGGCTGCTCCGCCGAGTCTACACGCTGTGTCTACGATGGACCTGGGAAGGTTAGGAAATACTGAGGCTGGCAGCAAGATCAAGAGCAGGAATATGAACAAGATCAAGAGCAGGAACAGGAACAAGATCAAGAGCAGGGTCAGGAACAGGAACAAGATCAAGAGCAGGAACAGGAACAAGATCAAGAGCAGGAACAGGAACAAGATCGAGAGCAGGAACAGGAACAAGATTGAGAGCAGGGTCAGGAACAGGAACAGGAACAAGATCAAGAGCAGGAACAGGACCAAGATCAGGAACAGGAACAAGATCACGAGCAGGGTCAGGAACAGGAACAAGATTGAGAACAGGAACAGGATCAAGATTGAGAGCAGGGTCGGGAACAGGAACAAGGTCCAGAGCAGGGTCAGGAACAGGAACAAGATCTACAGCAGGGTCAGGAACAGGAACAAGATCCAGAGCAGGGTCAGGAACAGGAACAAGATCTACAGCAGGGTCAGGGAAAGGAACAAGATCAAGAGCAGGAACAGGATCAAGATCGAGAGCAGGAACAGGAACAAGATCTAGAGCAGGGTCAGGAAAAGGAACAAGATCAAGAGCAGGAACAGGATCAAGATCGAGAGCAGGAACAGGAACAAGATCAACAGCAGGAACAGGAACAAGATCGAGAGCAGGAACAGGAACAAGATTGAGAGCAGGGTCAGGAACAGGAACAAGATCCAGAGCAGGGTCAGGAACAGGAACAAGATCAAGAGCAGGGTCAGGAACAGGAACAAGATTGAGAACAGGAACAGGATCAAGATTGAGAGCAGGGTCGGGAAAAGGAACAAGATCCAGAGCAGGGTCAGGAACAGGAACAAGATCTACAGTAGGGTCAGGAACAGGAACAAGATCCAGAGCAGGGACAGGAACAGGAACAAGATCCAGAGCAGGATCAGGAACAGGAGCAGGGTCAGGAACAGGAACAAGATCTAGAGCAGGGTCAGGAACAGGAACAAGATCTAGAGCAGGGTCAGGAACAGGAACAAGATCGAGAGCAGGGTCAGGAACAGGAACAACATCGAGAGCAGGGTCAGGAACAGGAGCAGGGTCAGGAACAGGAACAAGATCCAGAGCAGGGTAAGGAACAGGAACAAGATCTAGAACAGGGTCAGGAACAGGAACAAGATCGAGAGCAGGGTCAGGAACAGGAACAAGATCGAGAGCAGGGTCAGGATCAGGAACGAGATATAGAGCAGGGTCACGAACAGGAACAACATCAAGAGCAGGGTCAGGAACAGGAACAAGATCCAGAGCAGGAACAGGGACAAGATCTAGAGCAGGGTCAGGAACAGGAACAAGATCCAGAGCAGAGTCAGGAACAGGAACAAGATCCAGAGCAGGGTCAGGAACAACATCAGCATCATGAACAGAATCTGGATCTGGAACAGGATCATGGTTAGAAAGATCAGAAAAGCCATTTTTGGCAGATACAGGAAGACACGCCCACATGTAATGAGTACTGCAGCCTGTAGGGGGCAGCAGTGGTCGGTTGTCTGACTGTACGTCTACCTGCTGTGTTTCAGTCTCACTGTGAGTGTCTTCCTGGCTTTGAACACCTGTTGAATGGCGGCTGCAGCCTTAAGGAGTCCTGTAGACCTGATTCCTGTCACAAGAACGCAAACTGCACCACCGTGGGACCAGGACAAGTCGAGTCAGTCACTCTTTACGGTCACTCATCTATCTGCTGAATGATTTCAACACGTAGCACATCAGTGGCATCATACACGACACCTGCCCCTCTGTCCTTCAGGTGCACCTGTCTCCAGGGTTACCTTGGTAACGGTAAAGTTTGTTACGGGAACATCATCCAGCGTCTGAACGAGCTGAACACAGAACCTGGAGGACAGTGGAGCGGTCAGCTGAGCAACGCAATCACTCTCTTCAGTACGGTGACCATTCATTCGTTCATTTTGTCCAATCAGGGCACTCGGCCTCTGGAAGAACAGATTTATGAATTCTGCCATTAAACTTTCCACCCAAAACTCCCCCAAAACCACAAAGTCTGATTTTTATGTTTCTGTTTGTGTTCAGATTAAAACCCAGACAGAACATCTTCATCAGTGACCTCTGAGGTGTTGCTGAGTGGGACAGAGCCAGGCTAGCTGTTTCCCTCTGTTTCCAGTCTTTATGCTAAGCTAAGCTAACCTGACTCCAGCTCTGTACTGAACACAAGTCTAAAACTAGAATGGCACTCAGTAGAGCTCATACCTCCACCAAGAACCAACAGCCCTCTTATTTAAGCCTTAGCACCAACTGCAGCAGCTGGTGACACTCTATTAGTACATTACTGAATCCATATTAACTTAGCTACACATTGGTGGTAGCTGCAGGTTTCTATTTGTTACCGTACAACAGCAGGAAAAGACTACCCCCCCTATGAAAACATGTTTAAATCTGCTAGATCTGGATTTTTATTTGGATCCACACTAAACTGTACACACTCATAGATACCAGCCCTCTAAATACGCCTGATTAAAAAAAAATCAAGATCCATGTATTATTCCCTGGAAAATTAATGAAAATGTGGAAAAATGCCCTATCTCACAATGTTAAAGAAAGATCCGCCCCTTTATCCGGATCTGCACCAATTTAATGTGTTCTTCCTTGGCCCATGCCCCATCCTTCCACCAAGTTTTGTGGAAATCCATTCAGTAGTTTTTGCGTAATCCTGGTGATAAACAAACAAACAGACAGACAAACAAACAGGCATGGGTGAAATCATAACTTCCTTGGCGAAGGTAACAAAGACAATGAGAAGATTTCACAAACCTTTTTCCGATAATGTTCACTTTTTTATTAATGTAAGCTGAGACATGTCTCGAATATTAAACGATTAGTTGCCAGAGTTTATTTACCATCAATATCATCCAGGGAGGGTTGAATCTAGAACAACTGGAGCTGGTTGTAGAAACATGAAGATGTTTCAGTTGCCTTTGATTCAACCCTCCTCGGATGACTCAGACTCTTGAGAAATGTTTTATCATCACTTCTCCCTGACTTGTAGTTGGACGTGCTGTAGTCAGTGAGCATTTTAAAAGGTCGACTCTGGACGTGAAAAATCATTGTCATGTGACATAATTTGGGGTATGGCAGAAAGATTTGGATCAATATTGATGGAAACACATTCTTCAAGTGTCCCGAAGCTTTTGTGATGGTTTTCCTGTTGATTTGTTGAGTGACGCAGCGTAAATGTTCTTCAGCGGAGGGTAAAGTGAGACTCTGTGTTCATGTTTGAAATCATGTGTGTTTGATCTTTCTTTATTCTCCCAACACATCTGACATTCTGCAGCTCTCCTCATGTTTCACCTGCTGTTGTTCTCAGGTTCTCTTTCGTGGCCTCTGCAGAATTTGGGTCCCTTCACTGTTTTCGTCCCGATCAATAAAGGCTTCAGAGGAGCTCCAGTAAGAGTCCCATCGTGTAAACTGAATGAACTTTTAGTGTTCAGTAAAGGTCAAACTATCCTATCACCTATGATCCTGTCCTAACACAGGATGAAGGGTTGAATCAGGAACTTTAATGTTGTGTGTTTGTTGACCAGGTGAGGACTCCAACAGCCGACTCGTCCAAAGCTAAATACCTGTGTAAGATGCACCTTGTGGCAGGGGTGATGCCCTTTGACACTCTGAAGAAAAGTGACGTGTTTTACACTCTGACAGGAAAATCAGCTGAGACCGACACATCGGAGGGGGTGAGAGACAGACACAAACTGTTCTTCAGACCAGACTTTTAGTCACTCCGATGAGTGACATCATCTTTCTGTTCTCTTCCAGGACACTAAAATCCGTATCCATGGCAGCAGGAAGAAAGGTGTGGTCATCCAGTCAGACATTGTTGCGTCCAATGGGATGATTCACATCATCAATAAGCTGATGGACAGTGTTTCACCCACCGTGGAGAGCGACACACAGGTGAAACCACACACAGACCTGATATGAACTTTCTGTTTCATTGATCGATTTGTTGGTTCATTTCATGAACATCTTGTCTGTTTCCTCACAGGAGAACGTGATGAAGATTCTTTCTGACTATGGAAAATTTGACAAGTTCAAGTCTTTATTACAGGTATGTAGATTACATTTGTCTTTTAGCCCGTCCCGCACCATGAATAATCATTCATCGTTTAGATGAAATCACCATCAGTCCAGACGTTGGTGAGATACTGAATGTTTTTTAGATGATGTTGTATTGTATACAGTTTTTGGTGTATATTTCCCAAACATAGCTGTGACTCAAGGAGAGTGAAATTTGCACGTGTGCAATGCAATCAATGAAAAATATTTAACAGGTTTTTGTCCATTTAACATAAATGTATGTTCTTATTTATACCAACAATTTATTTACATACATAACTACAGGTAGGGGATTGTATATTAAATGTATGTATGTAATTAAGTGCACTGGGGGAGGTTATACAGTATATACCAAATTTATGTGTTTCACATACAACACAAATTTAAATAAACAGTTAAATAAACTGTATCTCCTCAAGTTGAAGCCGGTAGTCATATAAAGGGTAAAGACGACAGGTGGATAAGGTCCTGGTGGTGTTATATAATGTTCATGCCAGCTAACCACAATGTACATTTTCATCACTTTAATTTAATAAACTCAACAATATCAACATGTTATTTTCAACACTTTGTTGTTCTGGATTACTCATCATGTTGCAGTTCAGTCACTGCAGGTGTTTGTGTGTTAATGTCCCAGTCAAACTACATTTTGTAGTATTAAAAGCAGAACGCAGTAACAAAACTTTAAATTAAAAATGTGACCAAATAAACTGATCAAACTAGAAATAAAGGCCTGTCTCTGATATAAGCCTGTTTCATATAAAGGCCTGGCGCCCTCTGCAGGTGGGGTAAATAAAAGCCCCGGTCACAACAACTTAAAGAGAGCACATATCACTAATTTATCTACATATATGAGTGCAACATGTATCTTAAATTTGTGTATGTGACACATTTACTAAAGTGGCCTGTTTCTGTGCAGAAAGCTGACCTGGCGTCAGTCCTGGACCTTCTTGGTCCAATCACAGTCTTTGCTCCAGACAGTTCGGCCTTTGATGCGATGACTGAAGGACACCTGCAGTACCTGAGCAGTGCTGAAGTAAGAACCACTCAACACGTTTCTGCTGTCAGCTGCTTTCAGTCGATTCGCCAAAAACACTTTTATCCTCAACCTTTAGGGTCACACCAAACTGGTGGAGCTGCTCAGGAACCACATCGTTCCGTCCACCGCGGTCAGTACAACTCACGTCCTCATGTTTGAAATCAGTCATTTTACATCTTTCACCTCTTCTGATTCTGGTTCATTTTCTTGCTTTGAAGCTGGAGGTCTTTAACGCCGTGTCGAGTCCCAGAATCGTGACGATGGCCAATCAGGTTCTGACGATTAACGTGACAGAAAATGTAAGTTTGGATCTTAAATAAAACTCTCTCCATGTTGTTCTCAGGTCTCCTGTAGAGGAGATCATGAGCTTTTTGATGGTTCTGTGCACCGAGTGTTTCCATCTGTTTAACCATTTTTAATCCCAATATCACAGCAACAAAACAATAAAATAATAACAGCGACAAAAGAGGGGAGGCGACACTCTTTTTACATGTTTGTTTCTCTGTAAATTTAATTCAGTTAATTAATGAAAAAAATTTTGTGAAATAAAGTTTTACTGAGTAAAACCAACTTTGATTAATAATTTCTAGTTGTATTGATTACGTCGCTGAGCAGTTCAGTAATGAACTGGTCTCAGTAAGTAAAAATAGTGGCTGCAGAAATCAGGAAGAGTGTTGATTATGATTGATTATGCATTGCATGATTACAACCTCTTATTTTATTCATAATGTTTATGTAGAATTATTATAAAGATCAATAATGTGTTTGATGTGTTTTATTTGTCAGGGTCAGATTTTGGTTGATGGCGCGGCGGTGTTGGAGGCGGCAGTGGAAGCTAAAAATGGACGTCTGTATGTGCTGGATGGAGTTTTGACTCCGCCCTCCATCGTACCTGTGCTGCCCCACAGGTGTGACATCACCGAGACCAAAATCAACAAGGTGAGCTCCAACAGCAGCCATGTTCCACTAACATGAGGCCTACATCCACAGCACCTGATGCAGCTACGTTAGTACCAAAGACTTCTTCTACCACTCTATTTGGAGGGTTAGATCACCACTACCCCTCCATCCCCAAAAGACCCCAACACCCAACCCTACACAGCCACGTGCAAAACG
>JBBPCS010004562.1:0-11211 GCA_037974645.1 Hollardia meadi | reverse complement strand
CCTGTGAAGACACGGGGGGTTGGGGGAGCCAGGCTCCCCTATCCACAGAACAAAAGACCATGCGGTCTCACAAAGTTTTTCAGTTTGATTCACACCATAAAATACCTTCAGTTATGGATCCCAACAAAAGGCTGCCTGCACCTTTTATATTACTTCATAAGACCAACATCAACAGTATTACGCTGTTTACAATGTCCTCTCGTGTGCAATCTTGTTTCTGTTCTTTTCTCTTCCGTGTTCCAGTACTTGCACAGTACAGTGCAATAGTCTCTGATGTTTCCCACTGCCCTCGTCTTTTGTTGTGAAACCATGTTTATGTCTTTTGATTTTGAAGCACGTTTTAACTTTACTGTAGAAAAGTGCCAGACAAAAACACTTAAGATTGCTGACTGATGTAAGGATCACATGAGAACAGTGAACAGTCACAGTCTGCTAGAACGAGCAAAATTCAAAGCTGAAATCAAACTTAATTTTCACCCCTATCAACAATTAAGTACCTATATCTGATGCCTTGTAAACTTTGTCCAAATGACTTCCACTTCATTGCTAAATAATCCTGGTTAGCATGGACAAGACTGTAGCCTATAAAGAGCAGTGGTTCCTAACCTCTTTTGTAAGACATACCCTGACAGTCCTGTCTGATCAGCTCAAGTACCCCTTCATCAACACCAAGAGTTATGTTCCAATTTTGTTTTTATTTAATTAAGTTCAAACGGTTGGTTTTTACTACTAATCATATAAAACTGGATAGAATAGTGGATGTTACAATATTTTGATACAATTTTAACTGTTAATATATAAGTCAGTGTTGACAAGCTTGCATCTTTACTACAAACACATGGAATGACAAAAGCCAAGCATTTATCCATTAGCATTATTTCAATTGTTTATTCATTACTTTTAAATAACTACTTCATCTCCTCTGCTTCCTACCTGAGCTGAGTTTTCATCCACAACAACAATTGTTAGAGCTGACTCAATATGTGGATGCACTTTTTTCCATTAAATCATACATTCTATTTTTTTTCCACCTAAGCTACTCTACAATCTTTTCAACTACCCTCTGGCGACAGCAAAAGTACCCCCTGGGGGACTATTTTGCTAAGCACAGGCATATTAACATTAGCAATGTGAACATGTTAGCATGCTGACGTTAGTATTTAGCTTAAAGTCCTGCTGTGTCACTGTATATCCCTTCAGAGCTGTTAGCTTGGCATTAGACTCTTAAGTTCATAACACACTGCCGCCGATAGACGCATCAAAACAACCGCTATCCACTGTCCTATTTCCATTCTTGCCGCCCCTACCAATTCGCTCCCTGCTTGTACATCGCGGCACTCATAGCTCTCAACAACTCTCAACAAAGGTGGGTGGATTACTGCTGTACTTCTGTCCAATATAGCTTGATTTTTGAAGCTATGCTAATAAGGTATAAAATGTAGATCTGTAGGTTTAGACAATGTAGTCAGAAAAAGGTGGTATATAGTAGCCTACCAATTATTTTTACCTCCGCCAAGGAGGTGTCTGTCTGTTTGTTTGTTTGTTTGTCACCAGGATTATGCAAAAACTACTGAATGGATTTCCACAGAACTTGGTGGAAGGATGGGACATGGGTCAAGACAGAACCCATTCAATTCTTTTAAATTAAAAATCCGGATCTAGTGGATGTAAACGTGTTTTCATAGGGAGTAGCCTTTTCCTGGCTACAAATAGTGCTAGAAACCTGTAACTAGCACCAATGTGTAGCTAAGTTAATATGGATTCAGTAAGGTACTAACAGAGTCACCAGTTGCTGCAGTTGGTGCTAAGGCTTAAATAAGAGGGCTGTTGGACCTTGGAGGAGGTATGCGCTCTACTGAGTGCCAATCTAGTTGGTTGCTGCTTTCAAAATATCATCGTATTTCTCAGATTATTAATTTTTCAAATCAAAAATAGACACAATAGGCAACTCACCTATGGCATTTCATTGTCCCTAGGGATGGATAATTAGCTTGCTAGGTTATGGAGGTTGTCCCACATGTATGCTTTTCTCCTGTCAATAACACTCTTTTCCAATTGGTGGGGAGGACAGCATTTCACATGAGTCATATGACGTGGTGCAGCGGCAGTGTGTTTTCAACTTTACCACTCTATGGTAATGGTAGTGATAACAGCTCTGTATCTTTTTGAGGATGCAGCACTGTAATACACCAAAAAAAAATCGCATGATGTTAAGTCCACAAAAGTTATTTCATGACACTTTACATGTAGAGTAGGTCTAGACCATACTCTTTTAATTTAATTTAAATGATGTCAGTAACATGAATATTTTGTGAATGTTCACTAAAGAAAATAAGAAACCACATCACCACATTCTGAAGCAAAATCTATAATGAGTTATGGTGGACTGAACATTTTCATAAATATAGGCTGGTATGGCTCGTGCATATACAGTATACATAGTCATATTCTTTGTGAAGCTTTAATTAATGAGACCTGATGGTCATGACATGCCTCAAAAATTGCTGTATCTTTATATTTTCCTCTTTCTTCTAGCATGTGTTCCATTTTCAGAGAAAAATTAACATGCGTCCAACTCACTTGTCAGGTTCATCTCCTGACAGCGTGCTTGATGATTGATAATGCTTGACAGCAGCTGGTCTTAACTGTTGCAGTAGCAGCTATAATTCCTCACTGTGAGTTTGATTTCCATCAGTGACACATTTACTGTCACTTTTATTTATAGTTTCATCAGTTACATGTGTTAGCAGGTGGATGTCAGTGCACAGTTCAGTGTCAGGCTCCCAGTCCGTCTGCTGCTACCATCCCTCCACCCCAGCACCAGATGTGCTTGTCTCTTTGGGGAGCCTTACCTTTACCACTGCCTTTGAACATTGATAAGATTAGCAGTGTTGAGGCTTAGCACACAGTCCTCGCCGCTTTGCCATCTAACCCAATCAACTCAGAGTGCAGCAGAGATGAGAGGAAGAGCTACCATGCCAACATCTCTGTCCACGCACTTTTATGTTGCATCCAATCACACGCACAGACACACGCACACACACACACACACACACACACACACACACACACAATGTATCATATGCATTCACACCCATCATACTCAGAGCAGTGTTTTTCTCGCTGAAATCAAATTTTATTTTTTGCTTCATCTAGACATACTAATGTCTAAAGTAAGATACATGTATATCCTGCTGTGTTTAAACTGATATACGTACATATATAAACATGTGTTGGATTCACAGTGTCAATACCAGTATGCTGTTATTGACTAGGTGACATACAGCTAATGGGGCATAATGACAGTGATGCACTCTTTGATTATTTGGATTTGAATAGTGCAATCATGTTGGATCTGAAATTAAAACCAATGAGGCCAAAACTTCACCTCTAGCCTAAAGCTTTTTGAATGGTGTGTGACATTTCATCAATTAAATTCTACATACAGTATAAACGCTGACCTGCCCAAAGTGAAGAGAAATACACATTTCATTGTTAAACCACTTACATTTTCCTGCAACACATACAAATTTCCCAAATCTACAACTTAGACTTTTGTAAGCTAGTGTGATTATATTTGTGGTATTACAAATAAAAGGCATATATTTTGGTTTGAACATCACACAAGTGTTATCGTAAAACAACACATCCTATGACATCTGTGTTTTAATTTGGAAGCTGCATTCATGCCAAGTATGTGGAAATTTCCAAGAAATGACTATTTATTTTGGAAAAATATGACGTAGTTGACTAAAGTGGGTTTGTACAACAGAAGCCTCTATCAGACTGCAGACGCCACAGCTAATATAGCAAAGGCTTGTTATTCTGTATATACCTGCTATATCTCTTCTAGTAAACTTAAAAGTTATGGTGTATGCAATAATGTGCATTTATGTTGATTGGCATGATTTATGGGTGACTTTATAACGATATGAAAACTGAGTGGGAGTAAATGGAGGCTTTAAAATACTGTAATGCATTATGGCATATAACTCATAAACTGTGTAACATCATGGTGAGTTTATGTGCATTTGATCAGTGTGGCCTCCATAGACTTGCAGAAATGTATTATACAACTCAAAATGAATCAGAATGAAACTGTACATGCCATCATAAAGAGCTCGTGTATACGAAGCCTTTCAAACTATGAATAGAACTTCTAGCCAAGAAGAAAATGTCCATGGGATGGTTTAATCAATAATTCAATCTGATCGATAAGAGAAGCTATAGCACCTATCTACTAAGAATTACCCATCTACTAATGAAATATCAATCACCTTGTTAGCATCAAAACTGTAGGAGGGTGCAACTCTAAAAGGTCTCTAATTATGTTTTATTTTTCAGGAATGCCTCATGAGTAAATTTATACAAATCTATAGAAAGGCAGAACACACACACACACATAAAATTCCACATATTGATATATCAATGGCATATGTGTGCTGCACAGCAATTACAAGAAATTAACATCTTTTTTGTCTACGCTAGGGGAAAAAACTAATAACAAATTAAATTTAAACAGTTTTGTCACCTTCGAATTTTTGGAAAAAGTGGCTGGTCCATTAAAAATCTTATTGTGAAGTTTCCTAGCAAATGTTATTAAATGAAGAGATTATGCCATAATCCTGCCATTTGAAAATGAGTCCTAATGGCATGGCTCATCATAGATTCATAAAAAATTCTACTTTCCCATTCAGAGCACTGCCTTGTGTTTGGTGGCCTTTTAAAGAGAAGTGACTCAAACTTTGAGTTGACAGAGTACAAAACAAACACAAGTAAAAAAAAAAAAAAGTGATGTCATCATCTCTGAGTAGCCTTTGAAGCTTCTTGCATGTCTGTCAGTCATTCTGTAGCCCTAAGCTTGATTTATATACTGTCAGTATGAGAGCACAACAGAAGTGACCTGTTGTTGTGGACCAGCTAACTAAGTATATACAATGAAATAACGTTCATCAGTGGCAGTGATGGCAGTGGGATATGCGAAGATATTATTATTGAGAGCAGCAAGAAGATAAATCTGGATATTAAAGAGACTGTGTCATGATCAGTGTCATTATTATGTACATTGCCATTAGTGTTGTAATGTCTGCCTTTATGTGAGTGATAGGGGCTGGAGAAGGATCATTATAATCTCTCCAGAAAAAACAATTAGAGCTTAAATAAAGGTTCCCTCTCCAGGTGTTCAATCTATACTGTATGTAATATATTGTCTTTCAAGACCAAGTTGACCCAAACCCTCTTGAGGACCACTCTTACTATACATGCAACCATGTAATTACGTTTCACAATTGTTATTATTATAGTACATTTTTCGTACATTATGCCAGGGACACTCATTATGACATATGAGCCACACCTTGCTCCCAAACTCTGAAAGACAAACAGTGTTTTGGCTCTTGACTTGACTGTTAAGCTGTCTGTGTATTGCCAAAATCATTTGTGACAAGCACAAAATCCGCTGGACACAGTGATAGCATCAGTTAGCTGTAGACAGACTGAGCCAGAGAGCAACACAAGTGAATTTAGAGTGTGTTGTGATTTGGATGTGAGTCTTATGTATTGTTTTCAAAACAAGACTGGCAGGTTATGGTATCATGAAGGTCAGCTTTTCTTTTTGAGCACTTGATGCATCTGCTCATAGATTGAATGCTTATCCTTTAGCTTATCCTTTCGTAACTGTCACTTCCAAAGCCATAGCTACATTAGCATGTAAATAAATAGCACTTTTATCTCAGGCTTTTATGAGGCTTGGCAAGTGGGCAATACAAAAAACACACTGGAAAAAAAAATCTTCAGGATCATGTTGTATGTGAACACTCCAGTACCCTCTTTTGCTTTTATGCCCCTCATAAGAATCCAATAAACAGTCTAAACCTGCATTCGAGCTGTAATATAAAAGCATTATTTTTTTATAAAGCATACCATAAACCTAAGATTTGCATATTTCTTTAATATAGCCCGTCTGACATTTCTTTGGTCTAGTCGTCACTCTTGGCCCTCTGCCAACAGAGAGCTGACACTGAGAAAATTGGTATTTTTCCGTAAACAAATTCCACACAGTTCAGAGACTCAGCTTTATCAGAGACGGATGTCCCTCTGAATAATCCATCCACAAGTATCTCTTTGATAGGCTGTCATGAATACTCAAGGGAGTGTTTCTCCTCTGTTTTCTCGCTGCCTCTTGAGACTAATACTCAGCAAATATGGCAGCCACGCTGATTTAATAGCTCAATCTTTAGGTGTTTTTTTTTTCTTCTTTTCAACGGAGAGCCACTCTGGACAAAAAAAGAGGACATTTTCCATTGGACTGAGGCTGGAAGGATTATCAGAGACCAAAATAGCAAAGTAACCTTTTCCTCTGGAGACAGTGAACTTTGCTTGTCACTTCCCGCCTAAGAGAATTCTTTTGTTTGTTTTTGATGCCCCCTCCCCCACATGCTCTCTCTGGGATCGTGAGCTCGCTAATTAGGATATGCAATGTCTTTTGTTCGAAGGAAAGACAGGATGTTATCAGAGGATGCTGAGGGTGCCCCAGCTCGGCATGGTGACATGATAGATGCAACGACTGATTGAATATTTATCAGTCAACTCATCACTCTGTTTGTCACAAAGCTGAAGGAACACCTGTTAGTGGGTATGCTCCTCTTAGTTTATCGCTGGTCTGAGATCATCCTGTTTCCACTTCTTAAAGACCAAGCAAGTGGAATGTCTCATGTCACACCTTAGAACTGCTACTGAGCATAAATGCAACATGTTTTGCTTTGGAAAGTGGCATCGCAGCGGGAAATATGAGCCTGATCACCTGTTCTTGAAATGGCAGCAGTTCAGACAATGTAATAGGTTAAAGGTTGGGTTTTTGAAATACAAATGTGGGTTTTTGTCATTTGGAAATGAACCTATAAAATTATTACGAATATTAACACACTGAATATAATGAGAAATATGTTCATTTGCTTTCTTGCCAAGAATTAGAGAGGATTAATCACACTTAACTGCGTAACCGCTTGTTGAACCAATATGGTCATTTTTACACAGTTGTTTATGCCTCCGGCCACAGCTGTGGCGCACATTATGTTTTCGGGTTGTCCATACATAGATTCCATTCTTGTGAACACAATATCTCAGGAACACCTTGAGGGAGTTTCTTCAAATTTGGCATAAATGGACCCAAGGATGAACTGATTAGTTTTTGGTGGTCAGAGGTCAAAGGTCAAGGTCACTGTGACCTATTAAACAAATTTTTAGTCATAACTCAAGCATTCATACGCTAATTATGAAAACATTTCAAACTAATGTCGAACAAGATAATGAAGATGAATTCATGACATTTTATATCCAAAAGGTCAAAGGTCAACTCCTGTGACATCAGAATATTCTGCAAAACCACTTTTCTCGCCATTATTCAACACCATCATTTAGGAACAGAAGGGGAGATTAGATTGTATAGATCTTCTTTGCTGCCAGGATGAACATGTGTGTGAGGCATTCATGTTTTGGAATTTAGAGCTTCTTTGCAGCAAAATCCATATTTGAAGCATTGTAGTCCACCACAAGCGGATTGGATTTGCTGATATTGAGCTTCAGGTGATTGTTGTTGCACCATATGACCAAGCTCTCTATCAGTCACTACATATATTATATGACTCTGGACAGACATGGATGGAAACTGCAACTTGACTGGTGCACGGAGGCATAGAGCCGCAGGGCGGTAATTCTAGTTGTACTCATGAAACAAAAGTGATCTAATATGTTAATTATTTAGCTTTAGAGATGCTGGTAGGTGGATTTTGTTACCCTTGCTATGGGCCAATCTTCCATGTGCTGCCTGCAAAGGGGTTTTGTCTTCACTTGGATGCCAAGAGGCACAAGCGCTGCGTGGTAATTATTCCCCCATCAGTGCAAGGGGACCTGCAATACTGAGGGTGCCCACAGCATTTGTCATTCTGGAACACCTCTCAGTGAGTAGCCCCAGAAAGAAACTCATACGCAGAGATGACTCAAATTTTGGCAGCCCAGCCCTGAACTGTCCCCCAGGTCCTACACTACTCAGTGAATGGGTTGTCACATGGCAGATAGCGGTTTCATTGCCTTATATACTGTGTGAGACTCACATATTCAGTAGGCACGTCCTGATTGGCCAGTTACACACATGCAAATACCAGTGGGTGAATTCATGCGTAATTGTAGGAGGGCTATTGCCCATAAAGTCCAGTAGAGGGCACTGCCTGTGCTTATAGAGGATTACAATATAGGGTTACAATATCGTACTTTTCGTTTCACCCAGTGTCTATGCTAAGCTAAGCTAACTACATCCTGGCTCCAGCTTTGTGTTTATCATACAGACAAAAAGAGATTGATATTGATCTTCTCGTCTCATTCTCTGCATGAAAGAAAAAAATGTCATTAAATTGTTGTACTCTTCCTCTACAGCTTCAGTTCCATCCAAAGTTATCATGACAGCTTACAGTTTTGTCCTTGACTGAGCTGCACCATGAGACATCACATGTTCAGAGTTAGGACTGTTTCTTCTCCATTAATAAATGTTCCAAGGTTATTACAGAAACATACTGTATTTGCACTCCAAAATTCACAAGTAATCTTTGAAGAGGCTTGGATTACAGTTTGTGTGTGTGTGTGTGTGTCATGTGGCTGTGGGAACATGTTTGTTAGCGTCACTAACGTGTTGTGAAGTGTCACCATGTTGTGGGAAAACCACTGCATTCTCTGTGTCATGGTAGTTCTCATGTTACAACCCGTCCAAACCCACACATCTCTTTTTTATCCTTGTCTCCATCTGCTGTTTACCACTATTTGACCATTGATGATGTACTTTAGGAAATACACACTACTCATATTTCATTAATCAGTGGGGAAACACAAAATATCAGCCGCTGTCATTAGATAGTGGCACACAGCACATTCCAACCAAGGAGAGAAAGTTTCCACCACATTCTATCCATTCTATCATTGGCAATTCAGGTCAAATTAGCATGTTAAGCTGTTCTACGTCTTCAATTAGCATCGCTACACGGCAGGCAACCTCTACTCGCTCCTCCTCTGCCCCCCCAACCCTATACATTATCGGTCTTTGTGTCAAAACAAGATGAATGCCTCTCCCTCTCTCACTGCAGAGCCCTTATCTTTGATTTCAAGTGCCGTCCTCCTCTCTCCTTCCTCGTCTTTTTCAAGGGTGTGCAAGACTGGGCTCTTAATTATGGAGAAACCTACACAGAAGAGTTACATCTTTAAAGATATGTAACACCTATTAAAGAATTTAAGATAAGACTGAAGTTATAAATCCTAATGAGAGGAAGCTGTCAGAATCTCAAGATCCTTTGGGAAATGTAATAAACTTGGAGGAAAAATTCAGTCACGATTGTTAGAATCAGACTGTGATGAGGAGCATGTGTCATTCCGTACTGTCACACACCTGATTCCTGAGGTCCTAATAAGTCGTTTGGATTTGTTAGATGCACACTGAGCCAACCATGCAAGCATCAACATCTGCTCTTGTTAGTTCTGAGAGAGAGGAGGCGGACCGAACGCAGGGTGTGCAGTGCACCACTGGAGGACCAAACGTCATTATGGACCTGGTTTCACAGTCAAATAAATAAAACACTAAAAATATAAAACACCAGAAAAAATAAACAAACGTAACCAACTACTCAAAATACAACATACTGTACCTAAATGCCTGTCTGAAGAGATGGGTTTTTAGTTGCTTTAGTTAGTTGTTATCAAAAGACTCCAAAGACCTCAAACTTATTGACTATTCAAAAGCTTCGGGGCTGCCGCCTGCCAAGCACGACCTCCCTGAGTCTTAAAACGGGTCGAAGGTACTCTGAGAAAAGCCTGGGTAGAAGAGGACCTAAGAGCTCGGCTCGCAGTGTGAGGGTGGAGAAGGTCAATGATATGCTGTGGAGCCTGGATGTGTAGGGCTCTGTATAAGTGAGCACTAAAATTTTAAAATGAATTCTAAAATTAACAGGGGGCCAGTGCAAAGAGGTTAAAATAGGCGTAATACGTGATCATCTGCCTTGCAGCATTTTGGGCGGTCTGTAGACGGTGTAAAGGAAGATTTATAGGGCCAGCCTGGTCTCATCAAATGGTATATGAAAAAGATATCCTCGGTCACAAGGTATTTTTTTGCTTTTCCTGTGTCATTTAATGCACACTGCATTAAGCTTTTTATGCGTAATTTTAGCAGCGAATGTCAGAGAGAAAGAAATGTCAGGTGTCGTAATGTAAACAGAGAGAGTCCGCAAATAGAGGAGGTGGGTCAAACAAACACACACATTTGACCCAGGAGAGAGGGTTCATGTCACGTGTGAGACCAAAAGTAAACGTTGACCAATTTAAACTTATGTCTTTAAGTTAGTTAGTAGTAGTCCAAAAGTGATGAGATGATGTGAATGAGCATGTATTAGTGTCTTCATTTAATTTCTTGACACAACAGACATTGGTTTGACTGAAACATGATCGAGTCAGCGTCCAAGACTCATGGATTTGTCAAAAATCACATCAAGATCACACAAACTGGACAGAGAAGATGAGAATAAGGTATCAAGGGTCTGCCTGATCACTGAGTGGAGGTTTCAAAGGCCAAAATCAAGACTTCAGTTTTATCTGCAGAAATTATTTGCCATCCAGTTCCTGATTGAATTCAAACAGTTGTTCATTTTAGAAAGTTTATGAGGCACATCGGGTTTAAATGAAAAATATAACAGGATGTTGTCAGTGCCAGAAAAACTGCTTTCATCTTCCATAAACCTTCTGCTGCTCTTGTGTCTTTAAAGTGTAGTGCTCCACAGTCCACTGTTCCCTGAGGGTCGGCTGAATCCCCGTGCCTCTCTCAGCTTTTTGTGATGAAAGCATTTTGCCAGGGAATCGGTCAGGTTGAAATGAAAGTTTATGGTGATGATGGTGAAGAGTTTTACCTCAGCCTGGCGTTGTGTTTGCTCAGAGCTCTGTGCTCAGCTGGCAGCGGCACAAATGCATTATGGATCAAGTGTGATGCTAGGGATAACAGAGCAACTAAACACACACAACACATGCTCTACATGATCAGAAATACCCAAAATCAACGGTTTACTAGTCACCCATGTATACGTACCTCCTCACTTCAATCATCTCCAGTAGAATCACATCTCTCTTGGTTTCACTAAAGCACCCGTCGACCTCCAACCATGCCCCCACCTCTCTTTAATGGGT
>JBBPCS010004561.1:0-11214 GCA_037974645.1 Hollardia meadi | reverse complement strand
CCCCCCCCCCCCCCCCCCCCCCCCCCCCCCCCCCCCCCCCCCCCCCCCCCCCCCCCCCCCCCCCCCCCCCCAGGGTCCAGCTGGTGGAGTTGGAGAGGAGCATAGATTCTGACAGCTGTCAAAACTCCCTCAGATACACTATCTCACACATGCTTTCTCACACACTCATACATAGACAGCCACACACCGCCCCCTCATGCTTATGAATCACACGTGCAAACACATAGACGCATAAACAACACATAAAGAACATATTTATTTGCAACCACACAATCATAGATAAGCAGCAGAGCTACTCTATGCATTGTGGGATGGGAATAGGAAATAGAGAAGCTGCTTTATGGGGATTTTCTCAAATTAAGCCTGTCATCTTTATTGTTTATTAATATTTTTTGATTCACACTGTTTGCAAAATGCAGTATTTAATGATCCCTTCCACCCATGTATTAAGGCATACGTAAAATTCTCTAATGTGTGTCTGACATGGTTTTTACAGGGGGGAAAAACGTATAATTACTACATTAAAATCCTTAAAGTGGCACCTCTTCCTTCTTCCTCATTGAAAATTCCAGAATACATGAATATGCAAATATTTTTTCATTTGAAATCCTCTCAAGTCCATTCTCAGTGTTTGTGATTGGAGGCTTCAAGTTTCCACATCACACTTGTGTATGCTGAATATTGGACCAGGATTGGCTTCCAAACTATTAGTGATGTCACAAATCATACTCGCAGGCCCCGCCTCTTCAAATTAGGTTATAGCCTTATAGTGTCAGACTCTGCACATACATCATTCTACACAGTGAAGCTCCAACATTCAACTGGAGGAACAAGAAGAAAAACACAGTTTGGACTGGAGGGGGGCTTTAATAGTGATGCAAAGCACAGTTAAATTAAAGCTGCAGTGACCCACCACAGTGACCTCATCACAACAGGCAGCCCGTTTGCTAACAGAGGCCCAACAGATGACAAGTGATTGAGACTGTGCTGCTGGAGTGTGAGGAGGGAGAAGGAGAGAGTTGTATTCTGTCTAATTAGCATCCTGACAGGAGACTGTTTGAATAAAAGAGTTTCTTTTTTCTGCAACACCGCCTGTCAGTCACAGAACAGAAAATGATACGTGAAATAAGAAGTGAGCAAAATGTGTCATGACAGATGAGCTCTGTGCTTGACAGCATGCACACTAAGATGAGCTTGTGTTCGGAAAACCTGCAGCTTCCAAAGAAAACGCCCTGTTTTTGACCAGATGAGAGCGTAAGAAACAAGATCATATCTCTCTGCAGCTGAATTGTCTGAATTTACTCCCTATTTGCTGGACCAGTACTCTTCATCGTTTTATTGGAGAGTACAAATTTGTGAGAAATGTAATACTCTCTAAATTGAACATGTATTCCCCTGAAAAATGCCCTTGATGGAATGAAAAAAGGAGTGTCTGCGGCATGTGAACTACTTTTTGCTAAATATCCCACATTAATGTGTTAAGACACCTTTCAGGGATGTTGGAAAATTATGCGGTGTGTCCAAACTACTTATATTATATATAAACATCAAGTCTTTATTACGTGCGGAATAGTGACCATGGGATTTAAGTCAGATCCAGCCTGGCAGCTATCCACCACGCATGCTGATGCTCCATGCAGAAAAGATTTGACTCATTAAGGCATTCATACATTTTTTTAATGGAAAAAGCATTATTGACAATGAAAATCTCAATCCAGCTGGGATTGAGATTGAAATATAAATTGTCAAATCGAGTGAATGATTCCGAGCTAATTTCAATTCTAAACTGCCGACTGGAGATTTTGAAGATATGGGGGTTTCTTTGACAATCATATTTTAGCAGAAAATGGTTTTGTTTAACATTAATCAGTAAAAAAAAAAAAAAAAAAAAAATCACATATAGAGGCCAAATAAAGGCAAATGAGTACTAAGTAGGTGATTAGCACTTTATTTTAAGTAATTTGTTATTAAGTAGCCATTACTGTAGTACCTCATATTTGTATATGAGGAAATTTGCTTAGTTACTTTTCACCACAGTTTTTTCCACAATTTTCTGTGACAAATTGCTTTGACACGAGTGATTGAAATATCTAGTTTCCCTCTGATAGCCATCTATGAGTTTGATATGTAATATGACAGTCCTAAATCAGTGCCATGCCTGATACTCATTTATTGTGACTTCTCTAATTGCTTTAAAAGTTTTTCTGTAACTGTGGTACAATTTCAATCGTCTGATGTGACATTAAAAGTCCCCTCTTGTTTTTGCTTCGTGCTCGTCTTTCTACAGACGATGCGTATCTACTGACCAGCCTGAACATAGAGGAGATTTACCCGGAGACAAGTAGTTTTATCACGTATGATGGATCGATGACCATCCCTCCATGCTTTGAGACAGCCACGTGGATCCTGATGAACAAGCCTGTGTATCTCACGCGCATGCAGGTGAGCCAAGCCCGACAAACTGAAACACAACTCTCAAAACTCACTGGGGATTGTCTCTCAAAACCACTGTTCTTCCCGTGAAACATGTCAGCCAGGCACAGAGGCTTTTATTCCAAATCTTTCTCAGCTCTTCTTTTGTCTAATCCTTTACCGCAGTCCTGGTCCGGGAAATAATGCAATGGATCAAGATGCCTGGCTCACATTTCCATGATAATTTTCACAATTTTTTCACAATGGCTTCTTTTCTTTTGGCTCCATCTAAGATGCACTCCCTGCGGCTGCTGAGCCAGAACCAGCCATCTCAGATCTTCCTGAGCATGAGCGACAACGTTCGCCCGGTCCAGCCGCTGAACAACCGCTGCATCCGCACCAACATCAACTTCAGCATGCAGGGCAAAGACTGCCCCAACAACAGGGCTCAGAAGCTTCAATACCGAGGTAGTTATCTCCCCCTCTTCTCCATCTCATTTCTGCTTTCATATTCAGGTTGCAAGATACATCTCTCAGATGTACCTATTTTAATATTAATTTACATTCCATGTAAGAATCTTCCATCTAATCATGCAGGTTTATCTGTGTTTCCATCGGGCAACACCATAAATCTGGGACAGTTAACCAGTTTATCTGAACCACTTTGGTTCGAGTAGCACTCAGTATCTACGTATGTAATAACAAGGCAATAGCTTGATAATAACAATGAGTAAATCCGTTTTTTCTCAGCATAGTACCCCTTTATTATCTTGTCACTTCTCAGCTTCAATGTAAAGCGCTACTATTCTTTGGAGGTGAACAGACAACAGACAGTTTGGATAACAATTTTTTACCGTGGCTCAGTACGGTGGCTTTATGGAGCCCCAAAACTGACGAAAAGGCAACAAACCAGACGCGTCAAAGCTATATAATATCATCAATAAATAGTTCAGTTAATTAAAGGACTTAAATGTAGTGTCAAAATAAATATAAAGCTTTATACTTTGTAGGCTAATGCTAACAAATGACGAAATGATTGCCAAGTCAGAAAAAGGAAAACCACGGAGTGAGGAATATTCAAAGATAAATAGAAGAGTAAAATAAAAAATAATTTGACATTACCTTTCACTTTTATTTTATTTATTGACTAGATGTGAAGAAAGGAAATATTCACTGGTTACAGGTTAAAGGAAAAATGATTTATTTTTGCACTCACTTACTAACTAACCATTGTGTTCATTTAGTTTCACTTTTGACTCATCCAATAAGGTATGAGTGTTAGTAGCTTCACCCTGTATCCACATCTTAGTAATTATTATTAACAATAGTACCCATAGAATGATGACTAAAATGACATAAATTAGACCCAAGTTGGAACAAACCAGGAAAAAAAACCTTAAAATGCATTGCAGAAGAAGGTCTCACCTCAATTATCTTTAGAGGTCTTAATTTACTAAACAGTCCCTGCAGCTATTATCATTTTGCATTCACAACTATTTAAAGTATTTATAGAACACCTGGGAGGTGTTGCTGGCGTGTGTCATCTCCTCTCCTCTGTCTCAGCCAATATATCCGGGCACATGCTGCATAAAATGTTGAATTTCACACCTAAAGCATAAATACATTAAATGGACCGTTCACCCAAAAATACATATTTTTCCTCTTACCCGTAGTGCTATTTATCCACCTAAATTGTTTTGGTGTGAGTTACTTGGGTGTAGAGATGTCTGCCTTCTCTCCAATATAATGGAACTAGATGGCACTTGTCTTGTGGTGCTAAAAGCACCAAAAAATTACATATAAGAAACTCAACAGCAAAGTCTCCTTCTAGAAATCATAACCCGGTTACTTAAGATGATCCACAGACCTTGTTATGAGCAGTTTCATGGCAGTTTCTTTTTATCGAACCGCACCGTATCACTGCACGGAAGAAATGTGCATCTAATTGTTGACGAGAAGCTTGTGCTCATGACAGGGCGGGATGTAAACATTAATGGTGTCCTCCTCACCTGACGTCAGCTAGCTCAGTGAGCTTAGTTAGCTATCCTCTTGTCCATGAGTAGATGCATGCTTTTTTCCTATATGAAAATGCTCACAACAAAGTATGTGGATTATCTTGAGTAACTGGCTCATGATTTCTGGAAAGAGGCAGACATCTTTTGGGTTAAACTGCCCCTTTAAGTAGCCCCTTTTTTTCTCATGATTTACGGTACTGTAACCCTAACCATGGCTGTCTTTCTGCCTGCGTCTCTCTCTCTCTCTCTCTTTCTCTCTCTCTCTCTCTCTCTCTCATTCTTATTCTTATTCTGTGCAGCAGTTGTGGGGAGACTTCACCCACCTCAGACCCTCCTGATCGCCAAACAAACACACTCACCAGAGACCCTCAGAGAGCAAACAAAAAACACAGGAAACCAGACCTGCTTATTTAATTGTTCGGAGATTTAAAGACCTTCAGGATAAAGTGGGGGGTGGGGTGGGGTGGGGTGGGGTGGAGGAGGGTGGGCGATCATCAGGGTAGCTGAATGGGAAATCAGGAGCTAATCATGCAGTCCATATGTGTGTTTACCTTTTTTATTCTTGAACGGAAATATGATTATACTAACATGAACACACTGATAAATTCCTCTATTCACATAACAGCGAGACCCTTTTGCTTAAAAAAAAAAAAATCATATTTGTGTTCCTGGCACCTCTTCCTTTTAGGTATAATTTGCAATCAGGGCAGCCACTCACAACATAATTGCACCAATTCATCCTCCCTCCCCTAACCTCGCCCACCTACCACCACACACTCGAGTGCCATTCCTTTTAAATTGTGTTTTATTGCTAAAGATGAAATATGGCATCTGGGGAGGTTGGTGGGGGTTGAATAATGCCAGAGAATAGTTGAACTGTGGAGAGCGGCGCGTATATATCAGTATTCTCACTCCTGTCCTTCTCCTCTCTTCCAGTGAACGAGTGGTTGCTAAAGTAGCCTCCCTTGGATGAGCATGGAGATGAGTGTCAGAGATGGAGAGCGGGACGAGGCGAAAGGGGCAGGATGGGAGGATGGAGGAGGGAGAGACGTGAAACCGGGCTCGAGGCTGCATCTTATTTGCGATTATTTCATGGCATTGTACAAAGACAAACAGCACGGGACATTATACGATTTAAGGAACTTTGCATCGCGGGCAAAGAGATTCTTTTCATACATTGAAAACAGTTTGAACCCTCGATCTAACACATGCTAACAAGCCCTTTCCCCCACTGTACAACTATATCTAAACAGACATTTTGATACCAATACTTTTTTGGGAGAAAACCAAAAAAAGACACTTGGAAACAAATGGAGAAAATAAAAATAGCGTGGAAGCATTTACTTGATAGCCTCCCAACCTGTAGGACAACGTTGGGACTTTAAAGCCTTTGTATATAAAATTGTCAGTGGGAAAATCCAAGGACTAAGTCACTGCCCCCATCCCCTCCAGTCGAGGCGAGGTGGTCAGCAGCACTCACACACGGATGTTTCATTACAGTCACCAACAAGGCATGCAAGCAGCAAAACCCACAGAGAAGGAGCACAGCCTTACCTTGTCATTTTCCAAAACTAGAGTCATGTCATGGGAGACGAGCAAATATTTACAGGCTTTCTTACGGCCTCAGAGCAACCAGTGTCCTGGCCTCGTTTGTACATACTATAATTATCAATACTGCAGAAAAATGAATATTTAAAGAAAAGTAATGAATTAACATTCAAAAGATATATTAAGATGATTTTAAAAAAAGACGACATGTTGAGAATTTTAAAAAGCTTGGCACACTTTGAAGTCTGGAGCAGTTCTGAGTTTGACCTGATGCCTTTTTTTTTCTGTTTTCTTGTTTACAATGGTCACTGTGTTTGAGTAATGTTATCAGCCCAATAAATGTGTCTGGAAAGTTCACTTTGGAAAATGCTTCAGTATATGAGGATCTGACTTCTTGTACTTGTATCTGTTTTGTACTGTTCCATATTAAATGTGTTGATATGTCAATATTCCTCCTCAGAGGCATGCTCAATAACACCGGCATCACGGAGAAAGCATTGCTCAGAGATTACAGTCGGATAACGCAGATGTCAGGGTAGTGTTTGCTTGGCAGAGCCTCTAAATGAATGGGTTGTCTCCTGCTGAAACAGATGGAGTGTGAGTCTGGCTTTCCTTCCTTTGTTTGCGTGATACAACTGAAGCTTATCAGCCATGCACAGATGAAGCTCCGCCAGGGTTACCGTGACCTGTCATAGTCTTTCAAATCACATCAACGGTCAACAAGGGACAAGGAGGAGAGGAACCTCCTCTCTGATGAGGGTACATGCATAACAAATACAGGTCCAATCTACAATGTTGTTCTCTACACAAGGACCTGAAGAAAGAGTTAGCCAAGACCCTACGACTGGTTGACTGGTGGTTATTGAAGGAAAGACCAAAGCCATAAACTGTGTCGAGTGTGCAGAGTTAACTCCAGGATTATATTTCGCTTTTTCTTCAAGGTCAGGGACAGAAATGATGAATAAGAGACGATATCGACTAACAGATACTAGTGGAACAACAGCTAGACCAGACATGACACCTGGACTTCTTTATCTCCACACCACGTTTCTAGTTTTTTGGAAGCAGTTTGCAGAAAGCGCTTTTCTCTTTCAGTATAACAATGCCGCCAGTGCACAAGGATAGCTCCATAAAATAAATTGTTTTCCCACTTTGGTGTGGAAACACTTGACTAGCCTCTCTGACTGTAAAATAAAGGTGGAAAACATGCCAGCTCCCCAAATGTGAAGCCAAAACATCTCGATCGCTCCAATGTGGCAGGCTGCAGTCATTAACCCTTAACCCCTTCAATGGATAGCAGAAGGGACATGAGCCAAACTAAAATCTACACTAAAAGAACACCTCAAATAAATTTTCCCAAAGATGGTTTCTGTCATTTTCGGTAGCTCTTATCACACAATGTATGTTCAAGTGTTAATTTTTCTGATCAGTTTGGGTTAAATCAGTTATTTGATGTATAAAAAGTGAGTGAAACGTCATGATTGACAGCTGAGCCCTACTCGCAATTGAGTCACTAGAGTGCAGACTCTGGCTCCAAATGGCGTCACCAGTGCAAGACGGCAGCGCTCGTACTCCAGGGTGTGTTGCCTTCATTTTTGGACAGTTGGAGGAAGTGGAGTGGCTTGCACACTGACTGTACTGACCTCAATTCCATCCAACACCTTAGGGACTAGAACACTGAACCCGGCATTAAAGTTATAATCCTTAAGATTTTAGTCCTATCTGACTTTGCAACCAAATAAAACTTGTGTTGTTTTCATAAAGAAGTTTGTCAATATTGTCCTTTTTCTATCGTGCCATGAGCGGCAGCGATCTGATTTTACGGTGAGAATGGCATGACTAGTTTTCCAGTTGTTACTTTGTTAGGAGTTGGAGGCCAGCAGCCTTTAGTCTGCAGTTCACTGTCGCTGTTCCATTACTCCTTATAGTATTTAAAACTGATCCACTCTCAAAAACATACCCAAAATTATCTTGTTTAGTTAGTGCATTCTCGATGATTGATCACAGTCAGCGCTAACCTTGATGACCAATATATTGCATTTACTATTACTGCTTCATAATAAAAGGCACTCCATGTTTTGGGGGTTTAATGTAAACTGACATTAATGACCTAACTTTAAATCCTGAGGTGTAATGGCGGGCACTAACAGATGGAGAAAGATAGTTGATGATTGAGTCTCATTGTCAGGTCGTCAAATACCATTCGAGCCATCAACCCAAAAACATCAGTATTCGATGACCTTAGAATGAGACTCAACAATCAACTATCTTTCTCCAGAATCACTCACTGCACCTTTAATGGCTAATGCTAAAAAAAATCCTGACCAAAATATTATCAAAACATTGTTTGATTTCAAGAAAATCGGATGGTTTATAACATTTTTCAGAGAAACAAGGTCAAAAGAGACGTCTAAAGGCAATAGTGTTAATTACTGTTCCAAATGGCCATTCGCGAGATGCACTGATTCATACAGATGGGGGTAACAGTAGACTTCAAGACAGTCCATCCTTGGTTGTACTCATGAAAAACAATGGACGTAGTTGCTCCAGACCTTCGCACCTGTGCACACCTGGCAATCACTGCATGAAGTGTGAACAGAATGTCTGTTTCAGAAAGTTACAAAAATTGATGGATGCACCTTGTTGAAGAGGTGGGTTCAGACCCTTTGTTGCCCATTGTCACTGCGCAACCTCACTAATGCTCTTGTGTTCCAATGGGAGAAAATCTCTGCAAGGATGTTTTCCGAAATCTTTTGAAAAGGCCAGAACACATGAGGGTGTTTCAGCAGCAGATTGCCCATGATTTTGAAATGTCATGTTTAACCATCACACGGTGGTGTAATATTTGGATGTCCATACTGTATACTCTGTTACTCTGTATACACAACCTTCCAGATTCGTTTGTGTATACAGGTATAAATAGTGCACTTTCTTCGCCATAAAGAGGATCCCAAACACCATAACTATTAGCAGCTACTAAAATGTAATAGTGCGACAAGTGTTACCAGGGTTATTTTATTATCTCTTGCTGCATAGGTCCTGACTTTAATAGTCCTAAGAGGAATATTAGGCTTATTTTAAAAAGCTGGGAGTCAGTAAACCTGCAAAAACATCCTCCTTAACATGCTGTAAGGGCCAACTAAATCTCCTTAAACCATCATTAGTCTGCTTTTCATTGGAGAACTTTAGTGTTCCAAGGTGAATACAGTAAATGCCTTTTCAGAGACTCGGGGAAAAAATCATAGGGTTGTAATTTAATTCTTGATACCTTTGGGCTGTTTTCTAGTCTCAAAATCCTCAAATTTGAAAAGATTCCCCAAAGCAGAGACAATTTATCGGAATCAATCAAAATGATCAATAAGTATTGGTTTAAACATAACATACGAACACAGAAACACAGATCTTGATAGATTTTGTATCCAGCCTGGCCTTGGGTGTAAGTGATTCACCTAGGCCTGTGTTGTCTGTTTCCGTCAGCAGGGTCCCGCTGCATCGATCCTCTCTCTCCCTGCCCTCCTTCATTATCTCCCAATCAATTCAGGATGCCTCTTGTAGCCCTGATGTGGAGAGAAATACTGCCTCAAAGAATGTGGGAGTGAGCGTGTACATGTGCGTTTCCCGTTTGCTATCTGATCTGTACTTCTTTTTTTTTTCTAAAGATCTGTAATGAAAAGATAGTGAAGAGGGTGGAGGAGAGAGTTCTCAGAGGCCACCAACGCCCAAGGTTATGGAGACCATTATTCCACCTGATGTAGGAGATGCAGGATAGAGCCAAAGCTAGAGGCCGGATAATAAATACGCCAAATGATTTAGTGCTCCAACCCCCCCCCACCACCAACCACCTACTCCAACTCACCGTCACTCACCACATTCCAACAAATAATCAGTTCGACCCTTGTGACTCCGCAGTAGATCTCTCCAGACTCGGCCACTACCTGGCCCTGCCAAAAGGAATGAATGTTACGAGGTGTGTATAAATTGCCGCACTCAGATGTTCAGGGGGACATTTAATGATCTTACATTAATAAGAGTGTAATACGGCGATGGTATGTGGGGAGCCGAAGTGGAGTGGAGCAGCTGCTGAGCCAAATTGAAAATGTGCAAATGTCCGTATGTGCGTTGACTCTGGAGACACAGCCGCCCAGATGTGTTTGCAGCAGTGGGGCTTTCAATCAGCGGCGCTGCAGTGGAGTCAAACTTTTCTCCTTGATTCAATTAGAAGAATACTTGAGTCAGTGCCTCTGGAAGTGAGGGCGCATGGTATCAATTACACCAAGTACATTTTTTAAAACCCTCATTTATCTTAAAAGTTTGACTGGGCATTTATTCTCTTTTTCCCACCAACAACTGTCAATGTTACACACATTTATAACCCAGTTTCTTACCCAAAGGCAGCTTGATTACAGTGGCTGAGAGGAGATCAACTTTTTTGCCCAACCACTTACAAGTCCACTACTCAAACCTCCAGCACCTCAAATGATTCCATACCAGAATTTTTTTTTTATTATTTCTGTAACCTGGAAGCAACCACTTTGACACAGTTGCAGCCATCCACAGTATGGCTTTACCTGTGAAAATATAATCTGGAGGAGTTTTGTTAGATCACAGAAAATTATACTGATGATGTCATCAAAAATTGTCTCAACTTGGCCTTGAAGACTAAACATTTGGAAATACACAGGTGTATGCATAATAAAGACACAAAAGTCAGGATATCTCAACCTCTGCTGCTCAGATTTTGACCTCCTTTATATTTTGTGAGTCCCCCAACTTTATGGAAGCACAATGCGAGTGCTCTTCATCATTTCAATAAACAAGACCATAATCAAGGTGATAATTGTCAGACAGAAACTCTATGTATTGATACAGGTTAAGACATCAGTACTGATTACCCAGCCCGTCTCACCAAATGGTATATGAATAACACACCAATGTCTTAAGGCATATTGCGAGTTAACACAACGCTGCATTAAGCTTTTCTCATGGAAGTTTAGGCGCAAATGTCATAGAGAAAAAAATGCCAGGTGACGTAAAAAGGGGAGAAAGTCCACACTTGGGCGATTGATGGGTCTAACAAACGCAGAACTTTCACCCAGGACACCTAGGTTCATGTCCTGTGTGAAACCATGAGTAAACATTGACCTATTTTTAACTTCTGTAAATGTCACGGTTTGTGCTGGAAACACTGGAGACAGGGGTTGAGGACCCAAGCGCAGAGACCGCAGGCCGAGCAGGTTCA
>JBBPCS010004560.1:0-11216 GCA_037974645.1 Hollardia meadi | reverse complement strand
ATTTTCCTCTATTAATGCTGAGTAATAGGCTGCTCTAGCGCTGCGAAGGGCCTTCCTATATACTTTAAGGCTATCTTGCCAGACTAAGCGTGACTCTTCCAATTTGCAGGAACGCCATTTCCTTTCAAGTTTTTGGGCTATTTGCTTCAATTTACGGGTTTGGGGGTCAGTCCAGTGACTGATATGGCAAGATTTTCTTGATTTCCAGTTTTGAAAGACTATTTTCTTAAGGATAGTTAGAGAAATGACTAATGGGTTTCTGTGTTTCAGTGGGAGGGGAACTTCTGTAATCGCACCCAGGAGGCAGAGTGATGGGGACAAAGGGATTCTGCAGCTCAAGATAGCAGAAAGTGTCTCAGTTACTGCAGTCCAAAGAGAGTGAACTGCTTGACAAATCCAAGTGGCATGAAAATAATTGTCAGTGCTGCCCAGAGTGCATTGTGAACAGGTGTCCCTGTTAGTCAATCCCATTTTAAACATTTTACTTTGGGTGATGTGGATTCTGTGAATAGTTTTATATTGTATAAATTGGTGGATTGCTCCCTCCAGGTGGGGAGTGAGTTGCTGCCCCAAGCGAAGGAGTTTAAGTATCTTGGGGTCTTGTTGACGAGTGATGGGAAAATGGAGTGTGAGATGGACAGGCGGTTTGGTGCGGCGTCAGCTGGGCTCACCCTTAGTGATAGGGTGAGGAGCGCGGACATCCGGGGGGAGCTCGGAGATTAGGATGCCTCCTGGATGCCTCCCTCTGGAGGTCTTTCGGGCACATCCAACTGGGAAGAGACCCCGCGGTAGACCCAGAACTCGCTGGAGGGATTATATATCCCATCTGGCCTGGGGACACCTCGGGATCCCCCAGGAGGAGCTGAAAACCATTGCTGGGGAGAGGGACGTCTGGAATACCCTGCTTAGCCTGCTGCCATCGCGACCCGATACCCAGATAAGCGGAAGATAATGGAATGGAATGGAAAAGTTGTAAATTTGTGTTAGTGGTCATAGAGAACGTATTTTCACAGATTTGTATCCAGATAATCGGGGTCAGGAGAGAGACCTAAGTCATTTACCCACTTTGTTATGGGGAGTGTTATGGAGGCATCCGCGGTGGAAATTAGTTTATAAAGTTTAGAAACAATTTTTGGGGGGTTTGTGATTTTCATGAATTCTTCACTTAACTTAGAATGTTGTAGTTGTTTGATTATGTTAATTTTGGATTTTATTATCGATTTTAACTGTTGGGAGTGGAAGAACTGATCTCTCCTGACCCCATATTTCTGGATAAGTGCGTTGAATGACATAAACTGGTTGGAAAGTGGATAGGGGTGTTGTGCAGTTTGAAGTCTGGGTTGTGCCAAATTGGTGTGAACCTGTATGGTGGCAGTGACGATTTAGTGATTTTATTGGTTTTCCACCAGGCTGTCAGAGTTGAAGAGATTATGGTGTTCTTACAGTAATTCAGTTTTTTAATTGATTGTGGTAGGAAGGGAAGGTCTGCAATTGAGGTGGTTTTACATTGATTTTCTTCTAATTCTATCCATGGGTTATTATGTTTGTGTTCTTGGGTCCTTTTGAATTAATACTGTTGTTGATTTGCCAGGAAGTAGTGGAGGAAGTTGTAGTTCTGTATTAGTTAAGTGTGTCTCTTGTATGAAGCATATATCAGACTTTAATTTTATGAGATGATTGATTATTTAAATTATTTTCGACTGGGTGTGGATGCCACGTACATTCCATGTTATCAGATTGAGTGGTTGCATGATTGCATGTCAAGTAGGCTATGTCTGAGTTGTAGGTTAGTCATACACAGATATGGAGTAAAGAGGGAGGAGTGCAGAGAAGAAGTAAAAAAGAGTGGAAGAGAAAGAAAGAGAGATGTAGTGTGCATGTTTGAAGCTGTCAACATTGTTGTGTGTGGGACTTTGTGTGTGTTAGTAATATGTAGTGGGTATGGATGCAAAGAAAATTGTGGTGAATGTGAGGTGTATCATCATAAGTTTGCAGTAATTGGTTTACTTTTTTGAGTTAATCAAAAAGAAGGGAGAATAAAAGTCAAGATATTGACATCACTATGAAGCAGCTTCACTATAATCGTCCCCATAATATAAGTAGACGTTACATAGTTTACTTTTCCCAAGCTAGTTTTGACAGATAGACAAAGACAAGAACACATACAACATTTAAGAGGAGAATCAGGCCAAATCTGAGAGAGAGAGAGAAGAGGAGAGGAGATTGAAAGAGCGAGAGAGCAACAGAAACAGATACGTAATGAATGTAGACATAGTGGTAAGTGTAACATTTGTTTTAGCGGTAGACAGCATGGTGTACGTTCAGAGTTCTTTAAAGTTTTGAGTTTTTATCTTGGCGTGTTGACTGTTGTATGTTTGGGTGATTAAAGCCAGGAGGTGATGTTGCGGTTGTGACAGAGCTGGCCATCGATGTATAACTTGTCTTGGATATTGGTCGTTGATGCCAAACTTAGTCCCTTTCAGTTCCCTTCCTTTGCTTTTAACATGTTCTTTTTGTTTGTAGTGTTCAAATTTAGCAACTATTGCTCTCGGCCTGTCACTGTTGTTTTTTGGGCCAAGGTGGTGAACTCGGTGAATGGTGATGGCATTGACAGTGTCTGGCGGTAGTTTGAGGGCTGACTGCATAAAATGTTTGACTGCATCTTCTGGGTTATCTGGTGTTTGTTCTGGTATACTGGAGAAGATCAGATTATGCTGCGGTATTGGAGATCTAAGATAGTTTCTTTCATTTGCTTTGTTTTCGTTGTTAAGGTTTGTGACTTGGGTGGAAAGAGTCTTGTAGTGTGAGCATGTTTGAGAGAAGAAAATCTGTGAAGTTTCTCCTTGTGTGTGATGCAACCCGATTTAAAAATCTGTTAGGATTTTAAAATTTGTAGTCTGTGCTCAGCTTTAGAGGATAATCACCACATCCTCCGATTTATATTTACCTCACTGCCTCCACACAGAGCGAGGAGTACCCGGCTTCAGGCTGCAGAATGGGGCAGGGTTCATCTATGAACGTTTAATCCCACTCCCTGTAGGATTTTGATTGGTTTGATTGTGTGATTTGATGGAGAACAGCACTGGTATGGAGAACAAATTGTGTGTCATCAGTGAGTTTGCTACATTTCCCCCACTATTTTCTTAATTAAATAAACTCCTGAACTGACATGTATGCAGACAGCTGTGGACACCATGGACATAGATTCTGTTTATACTAGTTTTGTGAGTCTGTTTGGAGGACGCATTCTACATGTGCATATGTACCCCCTGGCTTTTCGTAGTGTCATAATTTTTGTCATGCGGACTCTCGTGGACTTGGAAAGTATAATTTTGGTTTTAGAAGTTGCAGCTTTTATATTGTTATTTCATCTCCTTTGCTCTGTGTCCTGAGGGCCCTCCTGTTATTTATTCATCTGAAATTAACAACTAAACAGTTTTGCCCTGGCCAGTCACTTTTGAGAATTGGCCAGGGCCACAAAAGCCAAGTTTGCCACACATTAAGGTGGGAATAAGAAACCAAAGAGTCATTATTAAGATTGACATATGAGCTTGACGTTCATTTCTACAATGACATGCTTGAATAACCATCATGATGGCAACATGACATAAACACCAGATGTCTGAACAGATGATGTTTTTTTCCCACAAGTGTGTGAAATTGTCAGTGTATTTCATAGTCGGATTTGCTGTTGCCTGATTGTGTACTTTCTTCATCTCTAATGATCTCCACCAGGAGAGCAGAGCCACTTCTGAATGACTGACATCTGAGCAGGAGGGATTTGATCAGTCCACCACGACCGCATCTGAAGTGCCAAAAATGTTGCCATGAATAAGCAGCACTTTTGTGCTGACTTGACCTTGGCCTGTCAAATCTGAATATTTCCATCTAAACAAGTAACAGCTGCTGCTGTGGGTCTAAAGTGAATGAGAAAATGAACAGGAATATCTCTAGAGACTTTTCAAACTCCACACCTGATATACTGAAAACACACACCTTAAAGAATACATATAGCCTAAGCAACACATTAATGGATTACATAAATGTAATTATAGTCAGATCTACTACTAGCTTATTAATTTATGCATTTACAGTCAGCTGTCTTTCCTGCATTTGGCAGCTGCAGATGTGTTGCTTTTTTGCCTGGATTGTGTTCAATATCTTCATACGTGTCTAATATTATAGTTAGCTCTTTGTTTATAAAATATGCCGCTCTGCTGCCACTTGTCATGTTAACAATTAGTTATATGCTGCAAACACCTCCCCTTTCATGTGAACATACTCTAGGGCCCTATACGCTCACTACATGTGTTGTGTAGGGCCCCGCAAATTAAGCAAGGCCCCACCGCCCCCTTGTGTCAAAGTAGTAAAGTGTAATGTTGACAACTTAGATGACAGGATGAAGTGGAAGAACTATCCTTCTCGGCACGAGAAATTAAAAGAAAACTACATAAGAGTGAATTGTGGGAACAGCAGACAGGTTAACTTGTTCTCTCCTCTCCAAGTTTGATGTCGGCAAATAACAGTATTGTTAAGTTGATGTGCTAGCGGGCAGTGCATCTCTCTCTAGTCTGTCTTGCTAACCTAGCTGGGCAGTGCAGTGAATCTCAGTCTGTCTGTGTCTTGCTTGCTTGCCAACCTTTGCCAGACTTCATCCCTGACAAAAGAGAAATACAACTATTTATTACCTTTGATAAACACGATGGGCAATAGTGTTTCTAAACTGCAGCTCAGAATCGAAAAGATAGCCACATTGCACATGAACATGCATTCATATTCGCGAGCACAAGATGATACACGCTTTCCAGCAGCAACCTCTGTGAGGACCAGTCCAAACAATATGTGGGCATGATGGCACTCCTCATAGGCACAGATAGTTTTAAAACAAGACAATGATTACCTAGTGTCACAGTCAACGTTTTAATTACCTCTGACAAAATGGAAAGCAATTGAATGACATTGACTATTGATTAAATAACCAATTGAATTCAAAATGTTATGTAGCTGGGCATATACTGGAAATATACAGGTGAATCTCAGAGTAAACCATCAAGTATTCAGCCAGGGGATAGTATAGTATTTTACATTTGAAAATATATTAAATGAAATCTGCGGGAGCCTGTTTAATGCGCCTGAGGGAGACTTTTTAACTAACTATATGACATACCTTCTCAACTTCTTCCAGACAGTCAAGATAGACTGGTATGCCGATGTTGAAAACGCCTTGGCAGTAAAGGGAACCAAAGTTCATCCCAAAGTTAATCTGAAGAGTCTATAGAAAATATTCTGTTCAATAAGTATTGCTTTATACTATACTAAATATTATTTATAGCTCATTCTGTTCTGTAAAGGTCTACTTATTCTGAGACTGACAGATGGAGCAAACTGTTTAAATGGAAGGAGGATTGTAGTGGATTCACTGAGGTGTCAGACTGTGAGGCAATGGCAAATGGTTTACATGGTTCACAAGTTAGGCAGGAGGCCCCTTAGCAGAATTTTGCTATGATTTTGGATTTTGCTTGACAGAAGTTTCGGGCTGATTTTACCCTGATTGGCCTCTCCAGACAATCGGAGGAGAAATCTGCTCCAGGAACTTGGTCAGTACCTATGCTTGGCCCAGATTATCTGGTGATGTGAGAGGTTTACAGATCCAGTCTTAAACCTCCCAAACTGCTCACAGACTCATTGGGGCCGCCCCGATTAATATTTAACATGATTGATTTTTAGGATTCAAAATTGGAAAAATTCAGTACATTCCAAACAGAACCACACAACCAATGAGAGCAAAAAGTTGGACATGGCAAGAAACACAAGTAGTCAGACGATGAGATGGATACAAACCCCCAGGTTAGTCAAATTTAACCAGAAGAGAAAACAAAGACAAAGAGTTTAACCAAACAAAGTGTGATGGGTGCAGACTCGGTTTTCCTGTGTGGATTATTATATTTTAGATGTGGTCACATTCAAATCAAATTAAAGGTTTTATTTTTCACACACAAAAGCAACATGCACAGTGTGTTGCTTTTGTTTGTGTGTGCAAACTCGGTTTTGCAACAACAACAACAAAATCAAACACCAGATCCCCCAGGGCTGTGTACTCAGCCCCCTCCTGTTCAGACTGTACACCCATGACTATAATCCCAGACATGGAGAGAACTCTGTAGTGTAAGCCCTGGTCATTCTCCTCCCCAGAGGACAAAGGGAGGTGACTGAGTGGAGAGAGAGCCAGGCTCTGCGTGACCCGATGGAATTGGACAACCAACCCTCCTTAGTAATAAAAGCTTTCTCTTAACACTTGCCAGAAATGTGACACGTCTTCACCATTATGCTAACGTGAATTGATGCTGGGATAGGCAAAGGTGGGAATGATTCACTCATTAGCCCTTTTTACACAGAGATTGCACAATTTCGCAGCAATGAAGATCCTTCTCTGTGACATCTTTATTTACACTGAAAAATACGACTGCGTCACAACGCCATTCCACTCCGTGATTTACATAGCAAGCTGACGTTCCGCAATGAAAAGGGGCGTTACGAGTAACACAGCAGCGTCAGAGACTAGTGTGATGTTTTACATGCACGCCGAGCAGCGCTTTGTAAACAATGGAATAACATGACAATAACAATCATTTACCGTCCCTGTTATGTGGCGGATGATAAGTAGGGTAAGTAGCTCCCGAACCTTGTGTTGTCTCCACAATTTGTAAACATTTTCGGTTGTTTTTCTTCTTCTTTGAGTTAGCTGCTAACTGCTGCTAGCTGCTCTTAAATCTCCCGGTTGAGGGAGACACAAACCATCTCGACAAAACGTCACAGCTCTGCCCTGTCGTTCCACCACACCGGCTCACTCGTTTACACAGATGTCGATTTGGCGCTGTTACTACCTCCACTGCCGTCTCAGAGGTGGAACAACTTTGACCCCCATTACGCCTCTGTGAGAGTTTCTATCTTGGTATGTTGACTGTTGTATGTTTGGGTGATTAAAGCCAGGAGGTGATGTTGCGGTCATGACAGAGCTGGCCGTCGATGTATAACTTATCTTGGATATTGGTCGATGATGCCAAACTTAGTCCCTTTAGAACCCCCATTACGCCTCTGTGACATTTACACAGACGGCGAGGTGTATCAGAGGTGTAACAGGCCCTCATTGAAAGGGCTGTGTAAAAGGGGCTATTGACTTCATCTATCTAGACTCCATCTAGGACTCACACACAGACACACATACCTCGCTGTTACACAAACATGCTATACTGCTTTTCACAGATAACAGACCAGATGCTGACCATAAAACTCAAAAGCCCGTCAGAAGGAAACAAGGACTCTTAATCAGTATGACAATAATCTTGTATAACACATAATCTTTTTTCGTTTGGTGCGACTACGGTTCTTTTATCATGTAAAATAACAAAGTTATAATTTTGGACAGTAATGCCACTTTTCTCCGTGGAACAACACTGCCATCCATTGACCAGCGTCGGCAATAACCCTGTCATAATGTTAGATAATTATTACTGCAGGATCTAGTTATTTCTTGTTTAACAAAGTAACCACTGTTGAATTTACTATTATCTGTCTAATACTAGCAGAATGCACATTTTATTAGATTGATTAAATAATGTCTGATTGATTATGTTTAGGAATAGGAATTAATTGCTCATGTTTATATAGCCTACTTTGTATGAAAGTTGAACTGTATACTTTGTTTGCCAAAATTCAATAACCATTTGACCATAGCACTTGAAGTATGAAAATGTGCACAACATATCACTACGTACAGCCGTATGAAATCAGAAACGAGCACATTATTTTTCTCTAAAAGAAATTATCCCGGTATCATATCACAAGAGCGGAAAACCATCTCTCCCCGCTAATCCACGCCCCTCTGCAATTAGAAAACCTGTAGATTTAGTTTGGGCTGGGCTTTTTCTTTGCATACTCTTTGTTAAGTCTTTTTATCTTATGTCTAAGGTTTTCGTTCCTCTTCTTGAAGAGATTTTCTCAGTTGTTCCCTTTGCAGCAATCCTCGTGTTTCTGTAACTTTTGCTGTCTGAACACACCAACAGTTTTGCTCAAGTTTTGTGCACCTTTGTGGAAGCATTATAATTCTTCTTTCGATCTCCTAACCTGTTTTGAATAACTTTAAGAGTAATATCAACCGGCCAGCGAGATTATTTTCAACATTATTCAAGCAAACCAATTATTGAAAGTATAAAGCCTCGTCGACTTCAACCAACCAACAGAATGGGTCACCTGTGCAGCTTCCGCCAAACCGTTGCCAGCTGTTATCCTCACGACAACTCAAAGATTTTGCCATACCCAGAGAGGGGTAACTGAATTGACCACCGAAGTTGACGTCGTTAAGGTAACAACCTAAAAGTTTTTCAGCGAGAGCCAGTCTGGTTGGAAGGCCGTGAAACACATCTGAGCTGCAAGCTGTGTGCCACGATAGTTCAAAGGTGTCCGGTTTGAAGTCTACGCAAAGTAAAATAAGAGATTGGCTGCTGTGACTAAGAGTTGATGTGGAATAGAGTTCTCACATTAGTTTATAGTTTACAAACTAAATTAATAACCCGGTTGTAACCCAGGTTGAAAAGCAAATGATAATCTACAGTGTAACCCAGGTTGAAAAACAATTGATAATCTGAAGTGTAACACAGGTTAAAAAAGCAAATAATTATCTAACCAATCACAAGCTGCTCCCAAAGTGATAAATATCCGGGTCATGGAGGTCACTTCCTCTTTCTGTCACTCCACCCCATGTGTGTGCTGAATGGTGTTGATTTCCTTGTGCTAACTCTGCAGTAAGCGATGAGTTTAATCCATTGTATTGTGTTTTATGTTAAAGTTTGTTGAGGGCGCCTGATCTTTGCCCTGAATGTAATTTGGTTTAATCCATTTGATTGATTAACAGATTATATAAATTGTTGTGTATTGTTGTGTAAGCTTGACTTGACTAAAGGATGTAATTGATGTGAATTATGATCATAACTTTGATTGGATAATGTTGTGCAACAAAAGAAATTAGACATTTGAAATGTCAATTATTCTTCATGACCTTTTATAGGTCAGGTTTTTGTGTTGATTAGGTGATGATCATACCACCTGGATACCTTTTCTCTTGTTTTGATGGCGAGCTACCCATGAAACCTGGATATATGCAAGAATGCATGGATTAATTGAACCAACCCCTCTCTTCCACAGTGTGTGGTAGGATTGACAAATGAACTGAATGAACTGCATCCTGAATCCTTTTTGTTGTCCTTTCTATGGAAAATGGACTTTGGACACTGAATGAAAAAAAACTGAAAGGGCCTAATTTTTGTGTTTTGTATTTTCTATTTTTTGTCATCTGAAATGTTGAAATAAGTATCAACGATATTATAATACAATACTTTATTTAAAACTTTCTTGTTTGTCAGTGGTATTTCATATACATTGGGCTCCCACACGAACCTATTTCTCTGATCCATAAACTAACTATTCCACTTGCTACACGGTCATCTGTTTTTCTTTTTATCATCCCATATCATCCCATCTTTCACTATCGCCAAATCAAATCTTCATCACCTTTCATTGTAAATAAATATTTCACTTTAGCACCAAGTCATTTGTTTGTGTGTATCTTTTCATTGCAGATCCAGATCAATGTATCAATAGAACTCATGATTTAATAAGACTGATATTATCCTTCTGATTTAATCAGTGTTCCTGGATGTCTGGGTGATGCCCTAAAACAAGTCCAAATTGAATTAAAGCATAATTCAATTAATTAACATGGCAATAACGCTACAACTCTATTGTGAAGTTCGCCGACCATACCACCATCATTGGCCAGATTACAAATGATACAAATTCAGGATGAAATCAACAATCTTGCAGGGCTGCACACAGAGAACAACCTGCTGCTAAATGCCAAAAAAAAAAACAAGGAGCTGATTGTTGAGTTTAGAAAAAAAGGCAAAGACACACACCTCTGTCTACATCAATGGAGCTGAGGTGGAGTGGGTGAACAATTTTAGATTCTTGGGAATTACTATCACAGAGAACCTGTCATGGTCATCACTCATATCCACCCTGACAAAGAAAGCTCAGAAATGACTGTACTTCTTAAGGAAACTTAAGAAGGTCAAACTCATGGCCAGTTCTGGTTAACTTCTACAGAGGAACAATAGAAAGCATCCTGACTGGAAACATTATAAACTGTCATGTTTCATGCATGGCCCAAGACAGGATGGCTCTGCAGCAGGTGATTAAAACTGCCGGTGAGGTGAGGTAAAAAAGACAACACTGACCCAGCCACAGCCTGTTCACCCTGCTGCCGTCTGGGAACACGCCTGGTTTTAAAGTGGTGGCTGCGGTGGCTGTCCTTACAAACTGATTGGCCATCCCAAATTTTCTGCTATGTCATTCACCTCCACCTCGTTTGGGGGCCGGGTGTTTGGTCAGCATGTTTGACCGATGTGTTCTGCTTTGCCTTTAAGTTGAGAGTTGTTTTGCTGTTGAGGTAACAAAGGTCAAACAAAACTTTACTCTCTGCAACAACAACAAAAACATGTGCAACCACAAAGAGCAGAGTGCATTAAGACGTGAAAGAAAGAAAAGAAAGTCATCCCTGGTCAAACAAACCCACTGGAGAGACTGAGCTAATTGAGAGGTTTCACAGGACACAACTTCTCAGTGCAACGTTTTAGTGCAGTTTACAAATGGTAAGTTCGGTTTGTAAGCCTCTAAACTGTTTTGCTCTCTTGAAAACAAAGTATCCAATCCAATCCACTTTATTTATATAGCACATTTTAAAAACAACAAGGTTACCAAAGTGCTGCACAAAGGACCAAAATGAAAGGCCCAAAACACAATCAATAAAACACACAAAACACAAAGTCATCAAAACATCCAGAAATTAAAAAACAACAAAAGAACAAACAGAGACCACACAACTGTCATGCTGGACCAAAAGCCAAGGAATAAAAGTAGGTTTTAAGACGAGATTTAAAAGTTTCAAGGGTAGTGGCATTTTTACATGGGGGGGTAGCTCGTTCCATAATTTGGGGGCTACTGTTGAACAGTCGACCCTGGTTTTTAGCCTGGTTTAGGGATGACAAGACACAGTTGATCAGCGGACCTCAGTGACCTGGGGGTGGGGGGGTGGGGGGCGGGGGTAGATATGTAAGATGTCTGAAATGTACTGTGGTGCCAAACCATTTAGTGATTTAAAA
>JBBPCS010004559.1:0-11218 GCA_037974645.1 Hollardia meadi | reverse complement strand
ACACACACACACACACACACACACACACACACACACACACACACACACACACACACACACACACACACACAGTTACCTCCCAGCCTCATTGACTGTCTTCAGAGCAGATGGACAGATAAGCCATCTCCTTCAATCACTTCTTGTGTTCTGTTCTCTCACTCTCTTCCTCATCTGTCAGCACCTTGATGGTGTTCTATTGTAAAAAAAAAAGCCTAAAAATCCTTCTTCAGATGTCACCCTTCAAGCTGGGATGACATCCAAAGAGGGTGTATAACACTGTATGTACAGACAGTGTAACAGTGACGGAATTTAAACTGCAGGATTCGTTCACACGGGCACAAATTGTCAAGTGGCTGTGTTAAATACGGAAATTTGGGGATAATTACCTGCTCCTCCTGGCGGATACTGAGAAGATAACTAATAATTTCACATTTTTGTATTATAAAAAGAAGCTCATAACCTGTAATGTATAAACACCTGAGGTTAAGAGAGGAAGATGTAGTGATCGTCTCTGGACCTTTCTGGAACCTGCATTGCAGATTACAATTGTCCCGTCTTCCCGTGAAACTGTAAAAAGCGGCGACATGTTTGGCTCTCTAGTCTTCAGTACGTGGCTCGACCCAGGTGCAGCAGTTTGATGTCACTGCCGCGACAACAGCGTGCTGCTATAACGGCGTTATCGGCCGATAGCTGATAATATAAATCTCCCATTATCGTGCAACCCTAACTTGAGGTTCTTGTACTTTACTTGAGTATCTCAATTTTATACTACATTTTATAATTTATACTTCTACTGCACCACATTTTGGAAACAATTATTGTACTTTTTAATCCACTACATTAACAATCATGTTTCCATTAGTGTATAATCACCTGGAACTCGTGTTTTGTGGGCCTAATCAAAGGAGCCCGCCATGTTGCACCGCCGTGTTTCGACATCTGTTTGTTATGTCTCTAGTCTGTAGGTGCTGTTAGTTACATTACGAAGATTTAACTAATTTGTTGGATGACTGTTCTGTGCGGAGATATTACTCCTGACGACTTCAAAATAATAAGAAGTTTTAGGTGAAACAAATTTCTATATATATCTATTGAAAACCTGATTGTGGGGTGGGGGCTTGTTTGCTTAGAGACTGACAGGCCCTTTAAACCCATCATCTCAAACAGGTCCTTGCTGTGAGTAATGGGATCCTACTTTAAACTCTCTGTGCTCATCTCACTGGTTTGAAGCTGGTGTAGTTTTTTTTTGTGTGTGTGTGTCAAACTCCTCATAAAAAAATACCGTAAGATGTTTTCTTAACTTTGCTCATAATGATTATTTAATGTTATAGAGAAATACTTGAGTTTTAACGGGCTTTAAGGTACTGACGATAGAGATAATTGCAACATCCCTGCTTTGAGAGCCTTTGTTGCATGTGCTTTCCAATCTTTCTCTTTCCTCTAATATCCAACTGTACACTCATAACATAAATAATTTATTAAAAGCAATTGACAGCAACTATTTGCATCAAAAGTTCCTTCACTTTCAAACAGCCATGCTTATCATGAAAAATAAAAGATGCAATACACTTATATTGGAAGATAAAAAGAAGAGTTTAGAAAGCGGATAAACAGACATAGTTCAAAACAACATTTTCGGTCCTGAACTGAAACTTACTGGTCTGTCAGTCTAGATTCTGGTAATCAATCCCAAAATCTCAAACCTCTTCTTCCCCCCCCCCCCCTTGCACTTACAGTCAAGCCTAAAACACACGCACACACACCTCGGCTCTACAGGAGTGTTTCAGATATTAGTCATCCACCGGGGGTTCAGACCCACGAGGCAGTTATTTCTGATGCCTCCAGTGCAGTTGACCTCGCGGTATCAAAGGCCACCATTCCTCTGTGTCTGCTTGCTATCTAGCAGCAGACTCGCTAATGGATTTTCTGCCACGCAGCTTTGTCTTCCTCACTTACCAAGAGTCATTACTGTTGAGGGCTCGAGTGCTGGCCTAAAAAGGAGTGTATTTATTTTCTCCCTTTGTATTTGGATGCAAGCGCTTTCCCTATGTGACATTTAGTGAGTCGTTGTTTCTCCGCGGTGTGAAACTCCTCTTTTATAATAATGAATCTGTATGTATTTTCCATTATAACCTGCTTTAAAATATGACATCCTGATTTACATGTTTTGACCCCTGTGGCCTAAAGACATTTAAATAAACCATCAGAGAGGATTATGTTAACGCGGCAGCCTCCCTCCCTGTGCGAATCTCTCCTTTACGCTGGCATCAGCTCACATTTTCACCTTTTACAATTAACACTCATTAACACCCCTCACAGCATAAACGGCACCAGAATCATCTGAAGGACACCTGCTACCACAGTTGAGGCTCATCACAGTAACACTTGTTAGACACGTTTTTCTTTTCACAACTCGCCAACCAGGCCGAAGTAATCGAAAACAAGTAGACCCCATCAGAGGGCAAATCTCAGGGGTCACAGGGTTGGTTACGAGGATAGAAAAGAAGAAGACGTTAAAATTGCTTTTTGGTTCACTTTTTTTTTTTGGTTGGAGTTTGGCGCATTAAGCCCTTTTCAGATAGGACGCGGTCAGACCATGGCACAGCGCACAAATCACGCCCATCTTGGCCGCCAGTCGCTAGGCGACCGAAACGGAAGCCAGGAAGTAGTTTGTTGTGATCTGCCAGATTCCCTCCTATTGGACGCGCCGAGGTGTTGTCACAGAGCGCTGCGCCCAAGTTGAATCTGGTTGAACTTCCACGCAGCGCGCAAGGACGGCTCAGGCCCGCTCTTGCGTCGCGAAAACACATACACAATGAATGGGGAGGGGTTCGCGCACCGTTGCACACCACGTCCTATCTGAAAAGGGCTTTAGTGTGTATTTTCAGATTTGTCCACTTATTCTTTGATCACTCATTTCCTGATCTTTTTTTTTTTTTTTTTTTTGTTGAAGCAAAGTTCTTATTATATATATTATATATATATTGCCACTTTGGCCTTTAATGTTTTATTTTTAAGCGCTTTTGAGTTTTCTTGATGTTGAACAGTGCTATACAAATCTTTGTTTTACCGGGAAACTTTTCTTGTTTTAATCTCACATCAGTTTATTTGTCAAACAAAATCTGTTCATCTCATAAGAGCAAGAAACTTTACTCCTTATACATGTATAAAAAAAAAAAGAAAAAAAAAAAGATATGTATATTGACATAACGTTGCCATGTTTGTGGAATGAAATTAAAACATACTGTAGCCCCGGTTGCTATAAGACGCTGCTTTGTTTTAGGGGTCAGAAATCTGCCTACATGCAGATTTTAGTGTCTGCTTTGGTGTCTCTATATCCTCCAGTTATCATCCCTGTTGACATAACGGAGGTCCTGAACTCTGCTGGACAAACCACACACCCAGTCCAACCCTTTAATGCCCTATCTCTTGTTGTTTCTGGACTTAGTGCTCTGCTGCACACACGCTCATCATGTACACAAATACACTCACCACCAGGCACCCTCTCATTACACACAATCCCTCCTCTGCTGAGTGTGTTCCTGTGTGCGTGTGCGCTGGCTTCTTTTAATACCACTCTCCATGCATACTTACTCTCCTCTTTGCCTCCTTGTCTTTATCTGTTTCATGCCCTCTGTCTCTCGTTAATTACACTGAGATGGGAGGACTAAGCTCTCTAATCTGAAAGGATACGACCCCACGACGAGCTGATCCCGTAACACTGTTACTTATACCTAAATCCGGCACACGTAAGCCTACACACACAAATACACGCACATACAGAGCATGTAAACATAAAAAAACAAAACAATAAAAGGGGTATTTCTATGCATAATGGCAGATATTTATCGCACGTTATTAGGCGCACAAAAAGTGAGGGTGCCGCAACAAGATTCGAATTATTGCATCACATACAGCAGCCGGTGGCCCTTCGTTTATAACTATGAGGCTGTAGTTTCTGGAGGTGCCACCCCAGTGTAGGAGTATAAAGAGCAAGAAAAGCAAGAAGACTGAGACATGATTGTTGTTTGTCAGCAAGCTTATTGAAGCATAACTGGACATTGCATATATTGTTAACTTGACAGCGTGCTGGTGCAAAACTGATGCCAGAGGAGTAAGTAGAGGGTCATAGTTTAAAGCTTTGGGCCATTGACCTAGCTGCTGTATTTGACGAGCTGAGAGTGTAAACGTGTTGTTTTTTTATTTTTCAAGGCCTGTAAATGTCTCTGAATTCAAGGATACTATAAATGTTTCAGAGAAGAGAGAATTATCTCCTTTAAAAAAGCACAATCTGCTGTTTCAGTGACTGAAAAGGCTTTGTGTGTGTGTGTGTGTGTCCTGCATCCATTTAATAACAAAGTAGTGGTTTTATACAGTTTAGAGCTACATTAAATACCGTATTTTAAGTAGTTCCAGCTAGGCTTATCAAAGTGCTTTCCACTAAATCTATTTAATGTAGCTTTATTTGTACATAAAAAGACATAGTTCATGTTTGGCTGGAAACGATTAAATAAAAAGAAGCCTCTGAAAAATGAATTTAAAAAAAGATTGCAGATTAAATTTAGGGTATTTAGGAGATATCACTGCAAACCCATATGAGCACACACACACACACACACACACACACATACAGAATTTCTTTGGGCATTAGTGATCAGCTCCATGTAGTGGCCTGAGAGAGGGTGTGACAGACTTCATCATGTGGGGTTGTTAGTTATATATAGAAATGGGAGCACAGCTGTCTGTCCATTAGACTAAAAGCACAGCTGCACAGGAACATGAGCATGGCCCGCTTGCCTCCGTATGACAAGACGGACCCGAAGAGGAGAAGACGGGGAAAAAGGGATCTCAATATAGCTGCTGAGAGAACTGAGGACTTGGAGAATGGAGGCAGAGTAAAGACGCAGGCTAAGAACAGCGGACAGAGCTGGGTTTGATTTGAAGGATTGTAGGTATCTGTTCAAGATGCAGAAAAGATTAGGCTGATTGTGCAGGATCAAAGGGAAAGGGAAGCATAAAAGATACAACTGATGTTTTCCGAGACAGTCGCCTTAACTGACTCAACGTGACCACAAATAAAAAGTCTGGGTAGCAACAAAAGTAGGCCTCAGGGCCCAGATCCACAGTCTCACTTCATGTCACTGCATTTTTGGTCATTTAATTAATTGCACATGTTCCACAATTAAGGCCACTCCTGCATTTTTACTTCATCAAGAATTCCTGTTTTCAAAAATGACCCTGCGGTAAAATTTGATGTTAAAGGAACAGTTTGACGTTTTGAGAAATACACTTATTTGCTTTCATTGCCAAGGCTTAGATGAGAAAATTGATACCATTGATCACTGTCCAGTAAATATAAAACTACAGCCAGCAGCTGGTTAGCTTAGCTTAGCACTTTTTTAATGCATTAATCAAACAACATAAAACATGTTAAAAAGGTTTTGCTAGGTGTGTTTTGCTATTTAAGGACAGAGCTAAGATAGCAGTTTCCAATCTTTATGCTAAGCTAAGCTAACAAGCTACTGGCTGTAGCTTCTTTCTTAATATGTGAATGGTAAAAAAACAAAAACAAAAAAGTTTTTGCTGTGGCTGGAGGCGCAGTATGTTTTCGGGTAGACCATCCCTCCCATTCCTGAGAACTCATTATCTCAGTAACTCCATCAGGGAATTTCATTATATTTGGTAGTGAAAAGTCAAGGTCACTGTGACCCCACAAACATAGCTTAAGAATTCATACGATAATTAGGACAAAATTTCACACAAATGTCTAATAGAATAAAATGATGATAATAAAATAAAATAATAATAATATGTGAACACATACAAGAAATCTGCCGCTGTTTTTTGTTTCTCTCAATGAACTTACAAACTAACAGACCACCACAAACTCATTGGTTTTGCTGATATTGAACGTCAGGTGATTGATAACTTCCATTTTGCAAAAAAAACAACCTTTATACCTCCATTGACGTCTTCACTACATGGATGTAAATTGTAACTTGACTGGTGCACAGAGGCATACAATTAATTCTAATTCTATTTTTTTTTCTTTCAAGAAAATAAGACCATAAGCCTGTAGACAAAATGATTTGATAAGATTTTTACAGTGTGAAGACAGCGCACTTTGATGGGGGAATATCAATAGAGCTAGAGATAAATAAGGACACACAAAAACAGAGAAAGTGAAGGTATATAGAGACAGAAAATAAAACACAGCATGCACTTTTTACAAGGCAGGATAGAGAGAAAGATCTACGACTAGAAAGCTGCCTGTCTGCCTGCCTGCCCGCCTCCCCCGCCGTGCAGTAGGTGTCTGCTGCAAGTCTAGCGTAACTGATCTGAAATCAGGTTTTCTGCCTATAAATATAGAGACGAGCAAGGTGAGGACTCTTCCACCTCTCCTGCTTTTTCACACCGTGCTAGTGCATAGGCCGCAACCCTGCTTTCATTTTTCATTACTGAAAGTCAGGATACTGAAGTGAGGAAGGAGGGCCTCAAAAAACATTGAAAAACATTGAACATTGAGTCATTAATTACTGTAATGATGCTGGGAGGGATGGATACAGGAGGGAGGGAAAGAGCGGTAGGAGTAAGCTGAAAGCAGGAGCAGCGAGCACGCGTCAAGACGGTCTTTTGGGTGAGACGAGAGAGGAATTATTTATGGTGAATTTACACATCAATGACAGTTTCCACAGTTTCCTCCCCCTCACGATTTCTATGCTGCTTGCTGAAAACATAATGTGTCGGCAACTTGTACGGATGGTCGGAAATGCTGCAATTGTGCGCGTGCACACGTGTGTGTATTACAGAGAGAGACAAAAGTAGTGTGTGTTCGTGTGTCATTGCTTAACCACAGGAAAGTGCCAACAAATGTTTTGTTTATTTCCTGCCTGACTGAAAATTGCCAAAAATTTGGTCTTTGTGATGAGCCAAGCCAACTGGCAGCTCACCGGATAGTCTATTAACAACTAAACACACACATTCAGACACACACACACACACACACACACACACACACACACACACACACACACACACACACAAAGAGTCAGACAAATCCTATCAACTGCACCTGTGCCATTGCTGGACCACCTATGGGCCTTTAAGCCCAACAGACAACAACAGACATTACATCAGTGACAATAGGGCTGCTTTTGAGAACGCGGTGCCAAACAGACTGTCATTAAAGCTATTTTAGATCTGAACAAACACTGCCGCATATAGACAAGCAGCTGTACTAATAGCAGTGGTTGAAACGCCCATACACAGGTGGGGCTACAATAGGTATGGCTGTCATGTGGCGGCGTCCTTTTGAAGTCAAGCGAGAGAAAAAGTGAGAGGTAACGTTTGCAGAGACGACAGGATCATTAGAGAGAGTGTGTGTGTGTGTGTGTGTGTGTGTGTGTGTGTGTGTGTGTGTGTGTGTGTGTGTGTGTGGCATTTAGTCATATAAAAGCCCACTTTCATGTCCTCACAAAGCCCTCAATAGCTCTTGTGTTAACATAAAGGCCATGACACTGCATGCCCTAAAGTACATACGTAACGTTAAAACAACCAACTCAACCACAAAAGTCTCCAGACTCTGTTTGAACAGCAGCCCTACTTATTTTATACCTTAATAATGAACGTTATGTCACAAGAGATTAACTGCCATCCTGCAGAAGTCGAGCAGGAATCTCGTTTTGGGCTTTCAAACGACACTGACCTTAGGTTTTATGACGAAACATAAAACAGTGGACGGCTGCTTGTTTTATGGAACCATCTCTAAATAGAGCCGCCATTCATAAAGTCTGCCCATTTATCATAAACCTTTCACGGTCAAATAGTTGGGACTGACTCTTCCAAGTGGCTTGACTAAACTTATAATTGAACGTTTATCACTGGTAGGTGTTCTGTCAAAGAAGTTTTGGTTTTCCTTATTACGCTATATGTTTTCTTTGGGAACTGTCCTCCTGCAAACCAATGTGAGATGATTATTTCATTAGAGCATCTTTCAGCACATTGCTTTGATTTTATTGCCCAAAAACGTTACTGTGGTAAACATTACTCTGGTAAACCCACGACATGCTACCTGCACGGCACCAAGTAGCACACAGACAAGCAGCTAAAGAGCCATCAAGAACTGGTGGAGACCAAAACGGAGCTCATAAAAATGTAATGAAAATGTTCGACATGTTGCTTATTTGCATTCTTGTCCAACCTTTTGTAACCTCTGTGACGTGTTTCCAGTCTTCGCTCGTTAACATGAGCTAATTAGCAGCTAGCTATAGCTTTGTATTTATCCTACTATCTTCTCCCTCATGCCAGTGGTGTCAAACTATTTATCAAATACTTAGAAAGAAAGCAAAAAAGGATAACTACCGAAATATTTGACTATACCTTAAAGGATGAAGCATCCAGAAACCTTGTTTAAACATGCAGTTAGATGTAGATGACGTAGTGAAGTAGCGTGGGATCAAGGGAGTTTATGTCTTTATTGTTTACTGACGGGACTCAGGCAGAAATATTTACAGAGGAAATGTTTTAAAGTTTTATTCATGTCACGTTTACACACATTTGCCGACTCCCTTCCTCACTCTCTGACTCTCTCTGAAACGCACCATTACCTTGAATAAAATTACATATTTCTCTGGGTTTGAACATTGTTGGAAACATTTGATAATGTAAGTACACAACGCAACAACATATATAACAAAGGTCTAGTTGTTTGTAGACATTTTAATGTGGAAATGTTACATTTCTATCTTTAATCAGATTGATTTGGCTGCTTGTTTTTCATACTTTGGTGTCTTTGTAAGCTTTTTCTATATGCTATATGTTTGTTTGTACGTATAGGCATATGGAGGATCTAGCAAGGACGGGAACCTCACTAAGCGTCTCTTTCATATTCATTCTCCGTAATCTTCTGCTTGCAAAACACCAAAATGAAACATATGCACTGTTATTGCATGATATTAACCCAGACTGTTGTCGTGGTGACGGTGGGGGTTGTTATGCATTGTTGAGCGGGGACTACTAAAGATTGCTGAGGGAACTTCTCCGCCGAGAGTCCCTGCTGTGAACATAATCTGTCTCCGTGATATTTCATCCTCTATTAATAGTCACACGGTTTAGAGGGTTTTGCATATTTCAGAGAGCTGCGCCAAAAACCATCGAGTCTGGCTTAACACCGATCTGTCGATGTGGACTGTTCCTGTTAACAATTCCGATTCTGACTAGCGCACAAGCGAGAAGTTTGGAGCAGATAATAACAACACAATCTGAGACAATTCCAGGATGGTGAAAACTTTAAATGATCTCCGCCCAGCTACACTGGATGTTACACAAGAAACAATTTCTGTTGAAATAAAGCACAAATCTGGCAATTTTCTGCTCGACAGTTTTCACCTGTGGAAGACATACGCTGGATACACACGACCCCTATTTTTGCGAGGGCTTAGAGGATATTGGAGCTTCAGATGACCCTCTCACCTGTGAAGGATATTGAATGGACCAAAGACAGACTGAGGTGGGTTCACTGCAGACGTGTGTAGACAAGTGGAGCAGAGAAGACCAACAGCAGGGAAGCAGACAGCAGGGGACGGCCAGAGAACAGATGTGTTCCTTCGTAAGGGTTGTAAACACGAGTCATTCAACTTTGAAGATGCCTGAAGGGCACAGGGAATTGTAAAGAGACGGCAGGAAGTATAAGGAAACACAAGGACGGCAAATGCATAAGACGAATAAAGCCCTCTGTGACAGAGGAAGAAAGAGGTAGAAGTGGAAAAATTAAGAGAGCAGGGAGGGGAAAAAGAAAGAGCGGTACGGGAGACTAAATGGTCTGTTTTCAGCAGCAATATGTGCTCGCGGTGAAATCCATCACTGGAGGAAACGGCTGGCAGCTCATCTACACTGCAGCCTTTGTTTTATGGCACTGACACTGCCACCGCCGCTGTGTTGTCATCAGTCACGGCCCTGACACCACCCTGGGGAGTCGCACATGAACAGGCATACGTGTGGGCGAGGAAAATCTGCATATCTGTGTGTGTGCGTGAGCTCACAGGTGTATGTTTCTACCTGTATATCCCAGTGTTGTGACTGATTTCACAGATTAGTGAGCTCGACGCTGAGAGGGAAAAAAAAACAACAACCCCAAAAAGGAGACGCTGCAGTGTTGTCGGCCCCTGATTAAATCCTTAAAATACTCAAGTAATCTACATAAGAACCTCAGTTCGAAGCAACAGTGGATATTTCTTTCTTCTTCTTCTAGTGTGGCGGATTATATTTTTTCCTTGTGGCGCAGGCCTTGCAGCTCCCTGCAGTTTGTATTTCAAACACTAATTCTTCATGCTCTAAGGACAGCAGCAATATTTCCCAAAGAAACTCCCATGGGTGTTTATTTAGGCCACGAATACAAGTGCTGGGAGTATGTTCAGCAGGAGTTACAATTTATATGAAAATGCCTTTCTATTGTGTATGCCCGTGTTAAGACCAAATGCAGCCACTTTTAATTCTTTGCGTGACCAGAACTGCAGGAAATAAATTGAATAAAATTCTTGAACAGGCAGAATGAAGCAGAAACATCATAAAATATAGATCTGAAAATCCTCAACTCTAAGCTGCTGTATGGGTTCTCAATCAATAGAAAACAAACGCAACGAATAAAATTTATATGAAGGCCACCGACCAATTAAAGTTGACGACACTCTCTGCCTGTTCAGCCTCCATCTTTCTCCCGTGAGTATTTATTATGAAACATCCCCCATCACCGCTGTGTCCTAATTCCATACTAACTATATCTAATATATGGAATGTACTTGCATGTAAAGATCAAAATCTTCAAACCCGTATTCTCGTCACCTGCCTCCGTGCCCTCTCCCTCTGGAATAATTTCCTTTATTCTGCCAGCCGGTAAGCCTGACACTCTCGCAATGTCAAGCGGCAAAACTGGCAAAAATAAATTATTCAAGCGCATGTGTGTGTGCGCAAGAACATGGGTCCATGCGTGTGTTTTCAGACCCTGACAGCAGGTTAGGAGGTGATTACCTGTGGTCTTCAGGGGATGAAGGAGGCCATGGCCTTTAAGAAGCGGCTCAGTGTGAGGGGAGGCGAGCTCGTTGACCAGCAAGCTTTTCAATTACTCTGATTGCTGCAGTGGATGGGTGTGTGTGTGTGTGTGTGTGTGTGTGTGTGTGTGTGTGTGTGTGTGTGTGTGAGTGTGAGTGTGAGTGTGAGTGTG
>JBBPCS010004558.1:0-11218 GCA_037974645.1 Hollardia meadi | reverse complement strand
GCCCTTCTGACATGAAATATTAAGCTAGCTCTTACTGTTGAAGATTGATTGATGGGTGGATGTCGTGATATTATTGGCTGAAAAATGGTCGGTATTAGCTGATGGAAGAAAACTTCAGATTTTGTTTTACTGGAAGAAATTAATTTTTTGGGCTTATATTGTTAAATATGACTGTTGATGTGATCTTAAAGGAGTTTTTTTTAAAAAGAAGACATTTTTAATTCCAGCTGGGCTTTAAGGCACTTCAGCATTGTAAATGAAAAGGTTAATTTATCTGAATCTCAATGATAAATAACAAATGACAATCAAATACTGAACCACCCACCACAACAACAATTAGTAAAATAATACCACCACCATTACAACTACTACTACTAAGAATAATATGAACAATACGAATAATAATAATGAAAGTGTATTTTAATCTTGTTTACTAAATTTTACAAAGAAATTAAGATACAACATTTTAAATTTTAAGGAAAATGAACAGAATATACAGGAGAACCACTGCTGGATTAATGATGATTTTTGCAGTGTTTAAACATCTGAATTCTACATGATTTTCTCAATAAAAATCAAAAGTTAAAAGTGATAATAAAATGCGTAATAATCGTTTCATTTCTGTCTCAGTCAACAAGATACCAAACAGTCCTTCAGGTCACGTTTATTTCTTCTTGTAATCAGGAAGGAATTTCTTCCACTTCATGTTCTGCGAACAGAAAAGGAACACAGTTAAATGGAATTGATCTGCTCTGGAAAGCATCAACACTTCTGACCGTTCTTTCTGACTTACATTCTTCCCCCAGGTAGATGTGGACTTTTTGGTCTTCATCTCCTCCAGTGACTCGTAAGTGTTTCCTTGGACGGCCACCCCAGGGATCTGCTCGTAGGTGTCATCGGGCAGCCCAGTGGGTGTTGGCCTCTGGGGAACCTCAGCATACGTGCCGCCCCCCTGCTGTGCTGAGCGCCCTCCGGGCCCCTCGGCGGTCTGGTACAGCGGGTTGGACCTCAAAATTTCGTCAGCCTGCTGTTCTGACCGGGAGCTGCCCAGCCTGGGATCATGGAGCGAGTAGGTGTGACAGGTGACCCTCTTTAGTGGAGTGGGTGAATAGGATGATGATGATGATGATGATGTGAAGGAGGGACTGCTGAGCCGGTTTGAGTACTCCTCCTCCTCCTCCTCCTCCATGTTGTTCTTCAGTCTCAGTAGAGATCTGTTTCTGTTCTCCACCTGTATCAGCTCGGAGTACATGATCCCCGGTGGATAAAGATCACCTGGATTGCTTGTGTCAGTGTTGGTAGATGAGTCTCTGTCAGACATCAGCACCGGGTTTGTGTTTCCTCTCAGTCTCTCTGATCTGTTCGGGTCGGTCTGGGTCTCACTTGGATGTGATGTTGTGGCCGGTAAGGATCCTCTCAGGGAGAGGCCCAGAGGAATGCCTCTTTTAGGCACTGGAGGTATGACCTGAAAGACAAGATACCCAAACAATATGGATGACTGTAGATGACAGCCACTCATCAGGTGGAGGTGTTGTTCGGCATTGTAGATGTTCAAATGTTAATTTTTCTGAGTGCTGTTGTTTAGTTTGTTGTAGTAAAAGTTGGACTGGCTGGACTCAGTAGGTGGCAGGGTTCTTACAGTGAGCCCCTTCTTCCTTTAACCACATTTAGTCTGCCCTAAAGTACTACTACAATCATCCAGCTTATATTAAGTTTTATGTGTGCATGGTTACGTATATGTACAATACAAATATGGATTTGAAGATCCAATCATCGCAAGTGTGTGTAATGCATATTGACCCCTCCCCCTCCATGTTAGCAGATGGGACATGGGTCAAACGAAAAACTCAAAGTACACGTCAAATAAATTTTTCCCAAAGATGGTTTCTGTCATTTTAGGTAGTTCTTATCACGCTGATGTTTGTTCAGGTGTTCATTTTTCTGATCAGTTTGGTTTTAATTAGTTATTTGATGCTATAAAAATAGCATTGATCACTACTGTGCAGACTCTGGCTCCAAATGACGTCACCAGCGCAAGATGGCAGCGCTCATATCTGGGATATTTTGGTTTGATTTTTATACAGTGGGAGGAAGTGGAGATGCAGCGGCCATCTTCATTTATGTCACTAGTCATGCAAGAGACATCAGTTTGTGAAATTAACTAAATTCGTGCTCATCGACACGAATCCTTAAATTTCAGCACTATTTCATGAACCCAGTGAAACTGAGTTGATCCAGTGATGTATGTGCAGATTTTATATTGTCATATCTCACTTTCTGTATACTTTGAAATATTTAGAATATTTTGTTTATAATGAAATTGTTCATGATTGCTTTATTTCACGTACAGTGATTCGAGACATACGTGTGAAATCGGGCCATAGAAAACTTGGATTATCTTTCCCTTACGATGCAACCTAACCACTGAACACTCAGATAAGTATTATCTTTCTAACTCACATGGTCTCATTAACCTGTTAATTTACTTATTTATTCAGTTGGGTCTGTGATTTGGATGCGATGAGATCGTGTCAGACACACTAATAAAATCTTTTTATGAACTCTTACAGTGTCGTTATGTGCAGCACAATTCTTCACCAAGCACTAACAGTCAGTTCTGATATCGGTCTTACCTGTGAGAGGGACACCGTGTCCACGGACATCACTCCCGTCAGCTTCCTGCTTTTAGATTTAGGCGGCAGTGCAGGTGGCTGCAGCGTAGGAGGGTCATTCTGCTGAATTCTTTGATTATTGGCCGGGTCGCTGTGATGGTCGTTTTTCTGGTCCCACAGAGTCCGCAGGGCGTGGACACTCACCCCAGACTTCCCTTTGGTGTTGTAATTCACCACATCATACAGCTCACCTGTGTTTACCTGAAAATAACAAACTGTTTTATTGTCTCCGTTGTCTCATCTTTATTTTACAGTCAATGGCCTGAACCAAATGTCACGTAATCAATCGAACACTTGTTGCCGATGGACTGACATCGCCTTGTCTGTGGCTGGGATGCCCCTCCTCACCTCATAACAACTGGAGGTCAGGTATTCTCCAAAGGGCTGGATGGGGCTGACCTTGTAATACTCTATCAGCTCTGTTAGACTGCCGTACGTCTGACAGTCTCCTGATATGACGAACTGTGCGTCTTGATTCTGGGTGATGACAAAATGGCGGCACCTGTCGTGGCCCCTTCGGAGGAAATGCACGACCAGAGAGATGAATCAGAAAGGCAGAAAAGAAGCAACTGAACCATGTTTAACAGAGTTGATTCGCCTCACTTGTAGGACAGGATGTATCCGATGGCTTTATCACTGAGACGAATGAGAAAACAGCCCAGAGCTTTATCTCTCAACAGATCTTCCGTGTCCCTGGAGCAGAGAGCCAGACAGAACCGATTATACAGACTTACAGGCAAATTAGATTTTTAAAAATATCGCTGCCGTGTTGTGAAACTGCAACTGGAGTATCTCTCTTTTATTCAATCTAACAAAACATCACTCAGAGAAAACAAAGATCTACTGATGAGACATACATTCCTGTCACATGGAGTCATCGATCCTGTCAAACACATTGATTTTTCACACGCAGAATTAGCCTTTATGTGTGGAAGTCGATTAACATTTGTTCCTTGCCTTATGTGCACTTTGAAATAAAAAGAATAAGAGTCATAGTCTTATAAATGGAGACTTGAATTCATTATTCATCAGGAATAAAACACCCTGACTTGGGTCAATACACTCAGTGGTTTTGCAGCTACGGCCTTGTATGGCTGTAATTGTGGTGGCTAAGCTAACGTTAGCAAACTTTAGGTCGATTCTGCTGTGAAACTGATTTGTTTGAGTCACTCTATCACGCCTCCCAACTTTACTGTTACATTACAGTTTAGTTTAAAAAGTTACAAATTTAACTGGTTTCGTCACAAAAGACACAAAGTAAACAACTAATTAATATGCTATTGTTCTATAATTCCATTGCTCATGCAAAATGATTTAGGTTTAATAATATTTTCTTTATTGTATTTTATATTTAACCAACTTAACTTACTACATTACCTGGAACTGATTGGAAAAATCCGGAATCCTTTTTGAATTTATATTATTGACCTAAAACAAGTAGTCATACTTGTTATTGAGTCTAAAAATACCGCAATCAACATATGAAATGTCTTAAATTGTAATACATACCCTTCACTTCAGGTCTTTAAAATCCCTGAATTACCATAAAAATATTGAAAATATAAACTGGAATAAGTCTTCAGAGAAGTAGTGAAGTAGTAAAAGTATGTAAAACTAAAAGTAGTATTATTAGCAAAAATAAAAGTATTCATTATGAAGATGAATGGGTGTTATGTTATTATATTATAGTTTTGTATGTAGAATTAGTAGTTTTAACTATCTTATAAACTGTTGGGTAGCTCAATCTATTACAATGTGTTATATACTATACTGTAACTCAAGTTACTAGTAACTAAAGCTGTCAAATAAATGACGTGGAGTACAAGACTTAAACTTGAATGAAATTGAAATGCTTATTAAAGTTTGTCTCATAGTTGTACTTTAGTAGAGAACTTTAATATCATGACCTCACTGCCCTTGGTAGTACTGTAGTTAACAGATAAACAAACATGGGAAAAACACAATGTTGACAGAAATATCTACAGTATGCTGCAGATCTATTCACATAAAGACAAATAAAATGCCACAACCTGCAAGTTATATTTCTACTCTCTACTTTTCTTCCCTCCGTCACCACAGATCCTGTAGTAGAACTTGAGTCTGCTTTGCTTACTTTCTCGCAGCGAAGCCTTGAAACCAGTCGGGGAAGTTTCCGTTGTTGAGGATGAGCGGCGCCTGCGTCTCTGTGAACCACCTCAGCACCAGCTCCTTCAGGCCTCCTTCTGATGTCTCCATGTGGAGGTCGACGCCTGGCCTCTTCTCCATCCTCACACCAGAAGCTGGCCGAGCCGTGTTAGCACTCCATGCGTACTCTCTGCTCAGATGATGTTTGACTCTCAAAAGGAAGACGAGGTGCCTCATTTGACTATTTCCGTTTGGTATCTCTCTCGTCTGAATAGTGGTATTGTTACCAGTGACTGTTTAACCTCTCATCACGTTGCCAGTTTCATTTTACTATCTGTGTTCCTGGTCCTACATTGAACTTTAATGGCTCGTGGTAGTGGCTAGTATATTCTTTTTATTTTGTTTGCTTTGATTATAGTTTGATGGACTAGTTTTCCCACTATAGAGGAACTGGTGTGGGAACTTGGGATATGGTGTGTATGGTTGGGGACAAATAGTTCTTCCCAACAAGGTAAACCATTGTAATTTAGGTAATCTAATCATGAACCAAAGTATTTGACAAAATAAGATTTTGACTTGATGATGGCGCTAAAAACTCACCAAAATTATTCCAATTCACCCTGAGGGGAACATGAATAACTGTACCAAATTCCATAGCAAACCATCCAAAATGTATTGACATTTTGCTAAAATGACGAATGTCACACTCATGGTGAATAGTCACAGGATTATTAAAGTCAGTAGGATTCATCCTCTTGGAACCTTGAATATCTGTGGAAGATTTCATAGTTAAGGTATTAAGTTCAAATGTCAGGGGATCACAAAGTTATCCTCTGGGGACCATGAATGTCTCAGCCAAGTTCCTTAGCAATCCATCCAATATCTATCAAGACATTTTGCTCCAAATGCTGAATGTCAGTGGTGGTGCCAGGATTACCAAAGTCAGTAGGATTCATCCTCTTGGAACCTTGAATATCTGTAGAAGATTTCATAGTTGTCAAGATATTTCACTCAAAAGTCTGCAGAGTCCCACGTACACATTTACAGATTTGTCATATATATACATATTTACAAATCTCAATACACTTGTTAGATTTTTGGCCAGACCGTGGTACTGTGGAGAAAAATTATTTGTCTTCTGATGGAGTTAATATCAACAGCAGGTTTTATGGAAATCCAACCAGTTAGACCTGAGTGGATATTTGAATAGATATTCGCTGGAATTCAGCGTTGACTTGCTGGTTTTGATTAACAATCTTATAGATCTCTTTTAATCTTATTGAAAATATGAAAGTTAAATTGTTGAGACAGAAATGGGGAAGACTCTCAGCTGAAGCATAAACCTGTAGGGTAGCTCAGCAGCGGAAAAAGAAAAGTAAACTTTTATTTGAAGGGAGGGATGCTAGTGTAAAAAATATCCTGTTTTTTATGTGTATTTATCAAAATAAATTAAACAGCAGATGTTTAAATCAATCAGCCTTATTTAAATAAGAAATAATAAGAAAAAAAGATTATCAGACATCACAGTGAGCTGGAGCGCGCGAGACAACAGGTGTCACAGTTTCAAGCACGAGCTCAACAGATGGTCGAGCCAAGAGGCGGAGCGCGCGCACGGGGGTCGTTCTTATTAAATAGAGACACGTCGCGCCAAACCTCATTTAAATTACATTAACTGAAGTATCTGAGGAGGTACGTACCTGATTTAACACGTCTGAATGAATCGACTGAGTCGGTACGTTTTATTTTTCGCTTCGTCATGAAATTAATACACCGAAAATCACCTTTAAAGTAATATTTTATTCTACTTTATCATAATGGTGTGAGGAGCAGCGCGAATGAACAGATTAAAAGGTCACATTGAACTCAAGCGAACTGCTGTGCTCGGTCCACTTTCAACTCTACATGATGTCATACTAATAGGTGACGTTTTTAAAAATAAATAAATAAATAAAATCTACTAATATCGTATGTTACTTAAAAGCAATGTCGCGTTAAACTTGTGATTTTCTGAATGGAGTTGTGTATGACGCTGTCTGCGTGTTAGTGAACTGAATGTGTCGCGACATGGCAGAGTCCTGACGACACGCAGAGGACACGAGGAGGACGTGGTGTTCACGATCGAGACTTTTCAACACGGTTAAACATTTTCTTTTCACAGTGTATTGTGACATTTACAATAAATAGTTTCGAACTTAAGTGTCCACTAAGACAAGCCGTTCCAACTTTGACATTTTCTATAACACCCAACTAGCCGATACAAACTTATCAATCAGTTTAATCAGCTATTGTCACGTCGCATTTAGTGAAAGAGTTGTGGAAATATTTTTCCCAGATGATAAAATGACCTTGTCTCTTTATTACAGGTTAAAGAGATGAAACGTGAGGAATTATCCTAAATACGAACCCCGGTGAGGACTGCAGCCATGGACTTATTCAAACAACAGAAAGTGGAGGATTTCTATGAAATTGGTGAAGAGTTGGGAAGGTAGGCTGCAGACATGCACACAGGAAATATGATCTGTTTACAAGTTAGATTAACCTAATGAATAATGGAGACATGTTCCATGTAAATCAGAATCCAAATGACAGATAGTGTGAATGCACAATTTCATAAATGAAATCGGATGAGACTTAAGGTGGATAGATGGATAGATATAATGTATACAAATAATAAAAGCATAAATAAATAAAATCTTAACTTGAAACTGAACTACAACTAAAAACTACGATCATACTCTAACTCTATACATTTGATTCATTTATATATGCCTGTTTATTTTTATATTTTAGTGACAACCAGGGAAACATGTGCCTTTAGTTTATTTATTTATTTGTATTCTAATGTTTTATATGTATAAAAAGGATATGCAGGTAATTAAGGTAATTATTGAGGCAGATATTTAGCAAAAGTATAGGAAAGAATTAGCAGCCTCATTGTGACCATATTATTTCAGTATTTTATAATATCAGACATCAGTAATATTATCATATTAATATACAACTTTGATCATCATAAAGACAAACTTGAGCCTGATATCAATGTTGGTGTCGTGCTTGTAGTTATTTGTAATAACATTTTTTAGTAGAACTCTACATACATTTAATAATAAGGCATTACTTCTAACTAGCATGTAGCTCACTGCACTGAGCAGTTATTACTGTACTATAATAATATGGAAATTACACCGAATCATTAACTGCATGCTGAAAATGCCCCCCTGTCCCTGTGACAAGTGTAGTTTTTTTATTCTTCTTTAACAGCAGTCAAACTGTATCAATAAACCTCAGATTACACTGATTACACAATATTCTTAACAGACAAAATGAAAAGAAAAATAAAGTGTCTTGTATTTCAGGCCTGTGCGCTGTCAGATGACAACTGTTGTGCATGTCGAGCTGCTTTTTAAAGGAGTCTTCTATCTTTAGCTTTAGCTATCTACTCACAGACTGGCTGCAGATGAGGAAGTGGAGTGTTAGCTTACAGACCGCTCAAGTGAACCAGGAAAAAAATAGATTCAGCTGCACCATCACGTAACCTTTCAATTTTAAATACAAAACCACAGCAAACTCAGCAGTTGACATGAAGTGTTTGTGCTTGTACTGGGATGTGTGAGTATCTGTGGGAAAATTTGAGGGACAGAATTGAATCATAATACCACCGCCTCAGCCCCGTAGCATTCAGCAACTCAACCAATAAAAAATAGGATGACTCGACAGGGTAACTGTATCACTGTCAACATCGAGTCAATCCTTTCATTTTACAACAAACTAAACCAGGAGTATGGCGCAGGAAAAAGTGACTGTGAATTTTGGCATTGGAAAGAAAACCTCAGCTGAAAAAGGAAACGTTGGCATTGAAACAATTTGATTTATATTGGAATTGAAGCAAATATTTGGCACTGAACAAAGTTCCACTGAAAAATAAAGCGCATATATTTAACAATATTTTAGTTTATTTGGATTTTTTTTTAATTTTGATTTGTTTTTCAATGACAATCTTCTGATTTTTCTTCAAATCTTTTTTCAGGTACAGTTTTTTTTAATGCTTTCAGTATTTTTGCAGTGTCACTGGTTTTCAGAACTTGCCATCAGTCACATATATTTGTTTCAGTGCTATTCCAACCTTTTCAAATGCAAATGTTTTAATGCTATGTTTCCAGATCAGGTTTGTTTCTAATGCCAAAGTTTTTTTTCAGTGCCAATAGTCACTGTTCTACAGGGGCGGAGCAGCTGTGGCTTCTCAAAATTTAAAAGTTTCTCAGTTACATTTGACATGCAGAAAAAGCTTTTGGTGTTCCTCAAAGTTAAAGATCCGTCCTTGGTAGGACGGGTCCTTGGAAGTCAGGTCCCAAAGAGGCTACGCAAGAGTCCTTCCTAGCATTCCGAGAAAAGATAATGGAACAAGCTAGCAAGTGTGCATCATTAAAAAAGCAGCATTGTGCGCATAGGATTGGACTTCAGGCGCACCGAGGATCCACACGGGCGTCCTTGAAAGTTCTCTGTGTGAAGGACTCTGTCCTTTGTAGAATTTGCAGGATCCTGGACATTAGAACAGTCCTTTGACGGCATTCGATGATGTAGAATCCTTCAAATTCAGCCGTCTGAGGATCCTTTCTTGAATCTGAGAAGCATCTACTTTAACCATTCGGCTACCAAAGTGCTCCAGCATGTATGTGTTTTTTAAACATCCAGTGTGTAGGTTTTAGTGGCATCTAGTGGTGAGGTTGCAGGTTGCAACCAACTGAACACCCGTCATCTCACCCTTCCCTACAGTAGCTAGTAAAAACGTGATAGGCCCTCTCTAGAGCCAGTGTTTGCTTTGTCCAATCTGGTCTTGTCATGCACCGTTGGCATCTTATCTAGACGCACGTGGTACCCTTTGGCGCCCGTGGCCAACGTGCTATGGCTCACGCCCTGCATGTCTTATCATGGTGCACAAGGTCGACATTACTTGGTTAGCTTTTGGAAACAACTAGTGACGCTTGGTTTCAAACGGGACTCGAACCCCACTCTCCTGGGTGAAAGTCGTGTCGACCTCCACCCCTCTCGGCACTTTCTCACTTTGGAATGTACATTGCGCTATGTCATCTGTGTAAGTTGTCTCAAACTGAAGGCTTTAAATTGCTTGTACATGAAATCCTTGTGTGCCAAAGACTGTACCTTCTGCGTCTGGATGAGAAGCAAGGGGCCGTGACAAAACATCGATATCTGACGAGCTGGGGATGAGAATGGGCGGTTCTGGGCTACTGTAGAAACACGGCGGACTCCGTGAAAGAGGAGCCGCTTCCTCTGTAGATATAAAATGCTGATTTTAAGGTAATGAAAACAGTTTTAGGTGATTATACACTAATGAAACTTAATTATGAATGCTATATTCCGTTTCTGCTCCGAAATCTTGCACACTGGACCTTTAACAAACGCATAACAAAACCATATACTATATTTTTGATAGATCCCTTAAATATTTTTTTTATTTTAAGAATTGTGACCAATGAATGTTTCTAAATTACCTTAAACATATCTTTGACTTTATTGCATTGCAGTTTCTTGTTACCCTTTGGCCACGGTAAAAGCAGATATCAATATATCTATAATAAGCTAATATCCAGCCAGCGGTTCATGTTTGCCTGTAGTTAATAAAAACTACTTTAGTCTATCCTCACTCACTGTTCCAGACTTCACTCAGAGCGTTTTCTTTCCCCCTCTGTGTTTCAGCGGGCAGTTTGCCATCGTAAAGCAATGCAGAGAGAAGAGCACGGGTCTGGAATTTGCTGCCAAGTTCATCAAGAAGCGTCAGAGCATGGCCAGCTCTCGAGGAGTGAGGCGGGAGGAGATAGAGCGGGAGGTGGACATCCTGCAGCAGATCCAGCACCCAAACATCGTCACGCTGCACGACGTCTACGAGAACCGAACCGATGTGGTGCTCATCCTGGAGCTGTGAGTAACCGACGATCGGACGCTTGGGAATATTCTCCTGTAACTACAGTGAGACGGTAACGGAGGGGCAGACTGAGCAAAGTAAAAACAACTGAGGCAATTCTGTCCAACACACAGACCCAAAACATTCTGACTCATAATTCACTGTACAAAAACTGTATTTATGTCATTTTTACAGTTTTTTGAGCCATGCACACACTAATTTACTAAATGCATGTTTCATCAATGTGTGCATGATTTATTGGTCAGTATACATTGATTTCCACATCAATAACTTTTTATTAATACCATATTATTGACATGGAGTCATCACATCATATAGCTTCAATGAAGAGCTGGAACACGGTGATGAGACAATGTATGAGTCAATGTGGTCCTAAAGCTACTCAAAGGGACAGTTCACCCCACAATCAAAACTCCACATGTCTCCTCTTCCCTGTAGTTCTATTGATCATCTAGATAGTTTTGGTGTGAGTGTCTCAGTT
>JBBPCS010004557.1:0-11220 GCA_037974645.1 Hollardia meadi | reverse complement strand
GGCAGAGACAAGAAAAACAAGAAGGCAAAAGAGGCCGAAATGCAAAATGTCAGTATAAATAAAAACAATAAGAATTTGAAAGCAATGAGAAGACAATATCACATAAAAACAAGTTAATAAAATAAAATTAAAAAAAATAAATAAAAAATAAGAACAATAAAAGGACATCACGTAAGAACAGTTAAACTGCAATAAAAATAAAAGGAATAAAGCACAAATGATAAAAAAAGACGAAGAAAAGATAAAAAAGACGACGACATCACATAATTGTTATATGTATATCTTAAACAATAATGTTTCAGATTGTACTAGTAATTTTCAGCTGATTTCAAAATGTACCGTTAATGCTGCGTGGGTGAAGATAGAAAAAAAAGGAGGCACACACACACACATATTATTTGTTCAAATGGCTTCAAAACCCGTTTACATTTTCCAGGCAGGTTGCCATTTATAGTTACATGAAGTTATTCTTTTAAATTGTTTATTTGTTAAATAATTAAACAGTACAATGACGACAGAAATAAAAAAACATAACTAGTTTGATCCAATAATTTTTGGGTGTTATTCTGCTCTACCTCACGTTGTCAATTCATATTACAAAATGTGATACAGATCAGCAGCGTTTGCCCCTGTAAAACATTTCAAAAATAAAACACGAAACGCTCAAAGACCTTAAACGAAAACAGAAAGGAGGTCTTGACACTGGGGATTAATGAGCTCCAGTAATCTGACTCCCACATTAACAGGCAGAATATTAATTTATGACAGATCTGTCTGATGTGCTTAGAGGGGTGTGTGTGTGTTTATTCTGTAGAGGCCTGGTGTCATTTGCATGCGATTTATAATGAAGGTAAACACAGTGGACGGCGGTGCGTCACAGCACTGCGCTCTGACGCGGCACGACTCAAATCAGTGACTGCAGATTTATCAACACTTGCTGCCTTCAGACGGCTGCAGGGATTTAATTAACCGAAGGAGGAGCTTTTCATATGCACCAACAGATACTGTGCGAATCACTCTTATCAATTTAAAGATCATTCTAATAATAATACTTTATTTAATCAGGAAGTCGCATTAAGATCTAGACCTCATTTGCAAGTAAGACCTGAGAACAGAGGAAAAACACTAATAACTGTAATGAAATGACCTGAAAATATAAAAATATTACGTAAAAATGTATGTAAATGTAAAAAAACAAAACAGATTCATATGAAGAGCCAAACATTATGAATAAATACAATATAAATAAACTAATTGTGAAATAAAGTGCTAACAATTTACAAATGCAGACTGATTTAACCACATTATTGCACCCAATTTTTATTTTATTTTATCATATTTAATTTAGATTTGTCATTATTTTTTTAGTTTCCTGCTCGTTGGCCCAATTTCCCAGCAATTTTTTCACGCGGTTGTTGAACAATACAATGCATCTCCTGCTGCTGTCATGGCATAAATAGAAGCCATAATCTCTCTCTCTCTCTCTCTCTCTCTCTCTCTCTCTCTCTCTCTCTCTCTCTCACTAAAATGACCTTTGTTAGCTTTTGCATACAAATAACACTCTCCGCTTATTGGTGCTCACACTTTGCACTACAAGTAATTAGATGTTGCCCCCACCTCTTTGAGTCCATCTGTCAGACTCTAACTGTTCATTTCTCTGCTGGTGTCAGGTGTCACTTGATTGATGGGACCCACCTCCACCCTCAGTTTTCATCAAAACCAGATGTCCTTCGGTCTTTCCACTGAGCTCATCAGGAATCTTGTTCCGCATCACATCCATCCCGATCTTCAGCCATAGGCTGTTTTTGGCCTTCACCACCACCATTGTCTCTAGACTCCATCAGATGGATATTCCTGCATGCCTGAGTAACCCCATTAAATGATGTTACAACTGGGTCTTATCACCAAAGACTCCTCACGAACACAAAACTAAATAAATACATTTTTCAGTCCTTCTTTCAATTACAGTCTCTGATTTAAGTAGCTTCATTTGCTGGAGCCTGTAAACAGTTCTGCTGTGTCTTTGTCTTCCTGGGTTATTGTGTTGTTTTAGTTGAAGGAAAGTTGTAATAGTGGCCATTTTCACCATCTTTATAATCAGAATGGTGCCGTACCTAGTTTTCTTCTATCTTTAATATAATGTATAGATTGAATGATTAATTCACACACACACACACACACACACACACACACACACACACACACACACACACACACACACACACACACACACACAGTAGATACAATTTCCAAAGAAATAGCCTGTTCCCGGTGAGATCTGTTGACTATTTTGTCTAGGTTGTTTTTAAAAAAAAAATTGACCGGATTCTCTATGCCGTTCCTGTGTCTGACTTCCTGCCCAACTCAATCAGCTCTGTGCAGCTTGACGCGACTTCCGTCAAAAATAGACTATAGGCTATAGACTATATTCTTCACAGAGCAGAGAGGAGAGCCGCTTCTGGGATGCCTTGTAGACCCATGAGCATTGTCTAGAATGCCTGCGACCAGCTCTGGCGGTGGCGGCGCACCTGGAACGCAGCGCAGATGCTCAGTGGAATCTGCGGATTGGTCACATAATAAAATAGTTGTAATCTCAACCTGGGTTTTTAATCATTTCACCATAAATGCATCACAACTTTCTGCGTGCTGCCACCACATGCAGCTCTTGCTCTGAGTCTGCCACTGGTACCATTTCATGCGTTATGCATACAATTGGGACATGCTACTTCGTCATAATATTGCGCCTTGAACTTTGACCCTCGTGCTCATACTCTACAGTATGTGATTTGGATGATGAGGTGTCATTTGTCTGTATTCTTTCAGAGGATCAATCCATGTGTCGTATCGTCCGCTGTGCAGGGGATTGTGGGTCAGAATAACCAGAGAAACATGCTGGCTTGCATACTGCAGTACGCAACAGGATGGATATTCTGGTATTTTTGGCATACTGGTTCATTTGTCTGGAACAAGGAAAAATGATACATTGTTCTGTTTTTGTTCTGGTCCGGTTCATTTTCAGACCACCCTTTCTTGGCTATCTTGCTTGTTTTGCCCTGCGTCCGAGTGTGATTGCTGTGATCACATATGCCCAAAGTAACCGATCTTTGGGGGAACAACTGCTTCAAACCAGACAGGTGTGAAAACACCTTTAGTGTAAAGTACTGACTGAAACGACACAGTTCACCAAAAGCTCTACATCAATTTTGATGGGCTTCAGTGAAGAAATGGTGCTGTCATAGCTGGACTAAATAAGCATTCTGCGGACAGGTTACAGAATTCCTGTGTCCATTAGGAGGTATTGACTTGGTCTCTCTGAGTGCTGTAAGCTGTGATTGCAAATGACACATTGTTACATGGTATTTGTTCGAAGATGCCAAGCACAATTCTTCCGCTTGCTATTTATTCCCCACAACAAACAGAGCATGTAATTAAGAGGCTACTTAATCCAGCCAAAACCTGATACATTCACTAAAAAGCCCCCTTCCCGCACTCCCTCCCTCTCTCCTTCCTCTCCTGTTTATCTTAAACACACCACACACATACATAATCCCACCTGCAAACACTTGGTTCATCCATTAACAGGTTGCTTCATTAAACTACATAAATGTACAAGCCTTGTGGGAAAGTCTCGGCTTGCAACAAGTCAACTCCTTTGGTAACATTTGTTGTCTGACTTTGCGGGTGTGTGCACTGGGCTCAGACACAGGCTTGGACTGCATAACAGTATGCAAATCAAAACGAATCCCTCACATACAGATGTAGCCATTGTATGTAAGTCCTGCTTTGTACAGTGCGCGTGCATTGCGGGCAACTATGCACCACTACTGCACTTCCACTCCTCTCCCATGAGTATTTCAAGAAGCAAAAAGAGAAATTCATATTTTGTGCTTTTTCCCAGGCAGTGGGCGGCAGCAGAGAGGTTTCCTGGGAGACTCAGACATCACATATTGAATTTTACATTCCTTCAACTCATCAACCAAGGAATAAGAATGATGTATGATGGAGAATTAGTGCGTTATTGTGCCGAAACGCATGTCTTTCTCATTTGACCTCTTCCTGCACTCATCTTTCCCCCCATCCCCATTAGTGAACATTTCCATCTTTTCTAATCAGAGCTTTGGCTTGTACTGTACATGTTCACATATTCCTGCCTTGACCCATCGGTGTATTAGCTGATAAGAATAGATTGATTTTATGCCAGTAAATGTAGCCGCGGCAGGCTAAAACCTTGCCTATGATAAATGGGTTTCAGAGTTATCCGAGTGGATGAGTCCATGTGCTGATCAATGCCGAAGCTCAACAAGGTCATTCCTGCTGGAGATGAAGCATTTGTTATGCAGATTCATCCAAAAAGTCTGCACCGTGTGGTCCATCTGATGGGTGAAACTCTCCAGATGCAGCACCTCAGTTCATGCTTGGAACAGTGGGTAGATTATTTAATTAAAATTATTAAGATTTGGCATAAAGAAATATGACATATTATAAAATACAACACATTACGAAAGAATATAAGAGTGATTCCCAAACTATTTTGGAGGACAATTAAGCAACACTTTAAAAAATGTTAGAGGAAAAAATACAAATTTTTGTCGCAACCTCTTTTTCCTCAACCCATTAATCATGTCACCAACCAGCCTGTTCTCATGTCCAGCTTGTCAGATATCAACGTTTTGTCAAGGCCCTTCGCATCCCATCCAGACGCACAAGGTACCCTTTGGCGTCCAGCAAAGACGCACAAGGGTTTAATGTACCAGCAATGTAAAGCCGTCCGCGTCAGTATCAGGCGACTTGAACTTGAACGACTGTGCTTTCCAAAGCGGCAAAGCACCAAGAAGGGTGGAGGGTCACACACAAGACCTTCACCCAGAAGACCAGTGTTCACGTCCCATGTGAAAATAAATCACCAGTCATTTCTTAAACCTAACCAAGTAGGTTTTGTTTTCATAATCATAATTTCATAATTTGGAGGAGATAGCAGATTAAGTGGCTAATACCCGCACAAAAAATATTGACACTGGAAATGAACAATCTTTGACTTCATTAGAAACTGGTTAACTGTTAAACTGAACAAATAAGTCAAAGTAATAAATACCTAATCAAATATATAAATCTGGACCTCAACATCAAACTAACCATTAAAAAGAAGTCAACAATTCTAGATGAGAACCTGATCCTATGTTGTATAACGTCCTCTCTGCGCAGATTAATCAACTAAACCAATTAATTATTCAACCTCTACTATAAACCCACTGCACACTACCTGCTCGGCACCAAACAGTAGCCTCAAGACAGATACAGTTAGATGAGTAGCGGGTGTACAAAGTGGCACATTTAGCAGCTAAAATGCCAAATATTTCCCACAGGAGTTGGTAGAGATTAAAAAAGAAGAGCTAAAAGAGAGTGAATATTGGACATTCATTGACCAGGTCGACACAGACATGAATCCTAATAAAGATAATGTTGTTCCATACCTGCTGGATTTGTAAATATGCAACTGTTTGCTAAGAGAAGTTTGCCATCTTTGCCAACTTAAAAAGCGATGATGTGTTAATATTGTGTTCACCACTTTTTTCTGATGTTAATGATCATTGGTTATGAACATATTGCTGCCCAATCTTAGAAGCCATGTCCTCTCAGAATTTAAAAAAAAATAATAAAAAAAAAAAAAAAAAAAAAAAAAATATATATATATATCCATTGACTACTTCTGCTTTTGCCATTTTGAAACTATTGTAAGTCAGTAAAGATTTCTGGCAAATATTACAAAGTGCTTCACAGTAAAAGCCTTAAATACTGTATCCAACAAACACAAGTGTAAACACACAAGAACAACAGAATATTTCTAAAACACAAATGACAGTAAGTTCTGAATTCACTTCAAGAATCCAGGTCATCAAAACTGCTCAACTCATAAAAGAAACATTCAGTCCAAGTGCTAAAATTCAAAAATATTAAAACAGGTGCAGGGGCAGGAATATCTTCTATGCAGTGAGGAGGTAGCCCCTTTGAAGCCTGCACTGACACACTATTTAGCACATACATGATTAAGATATTTATATAACAACCATTTGCATAATGCATTATGTATGAGGTCACAGAGCTGCTGATAATTTAAAGCCAGGATTAGCCTAATTCATATCAATAATATCACTGTATCAATCAGAAATTGGTTTTGATCTCATCTCCAGTCCTCCTCCTTTTGGCCACACTGTAGGATTATCAGACACTGATAAAAAAAACATTTCTGAAATGTCAGAGATGGATTTGTACTATGGAGATAAACGCATGTTTTACAAGAGTGTAGTTAGATCTTTCTACCAAAAGGGCCTGTAGCACCGACACAAATTCCTAATTTAAAAGCACCAAATTCTTTGCAAATGCCAGCAGATGCTTTCATTAAAATGTCTCTTCTTCAGCGCTGGATGTGCTGGGTGACGACACTTTACAGCCCACTTGAATTTACCCCTTACCTGGAACTGTGCTACAAGAAAAAGGTCAATTAAAATTATAAACCCCCCCCCCCCCCAATACACACACCCCATGTCAAGAGGCAAGCCAAACTTGTCTGCCTGCAAATTAATTTCCCAAATGAAACTGCACTTTGTTTCCTTTTACCTGGAGGGATAAAAAATATTGGTCATTAGTATGTGGAAAATTGAGAGTCAAAAAAAAGGAAAAAAAAGGAATTAGATACAAGAGATCAATCACTCTTAATTTCTCCAGGGAGTAAAGCATGGTGTGGAGCTATAGACCTGAAATTAGCAATTGGAGGGCTTTAGCAGATCAACCTTTAGGGGAGTATCTGCAATATACATCAGTCTTTCTAAACATGTTCATGTTGATGACATTACATATGTGAACGGGGCACACTGAAGTGCAGAGATCGGAATAACTGCTCCCCTTGTACACCTGATTACTTCATTCCATCTTGGAGCAGATGACTGTTGATACAACATCCTGATTCAGAGCAACTATAGGCAATAATGACAATGTCCCAGTAAACAGTAAACGTGCCAGATAAGGTGCCATACTGAAATATAATCATCAAACTGGTGTGTTTGTTCTGCGTGTCATGGTACTTTTTTTATGTATTGAGTGCAAGAAAACTTAAGTAACTTCCAGCCCAGTCGCCACAATAAAATTATAGCACTGCATACTGTATTTCTGCATTTCACATTAGCATTTGTACGTGTGACAGCACAGTTCATATTACATGCATATGTCTTAACATCAGGAGGATGGGCGTGGTGTGAGACCCTTGTGTGGTGACTGCCAAGTATGATAGGACTGTTTGAGACCACTTCAACCGACTAACAAACCGGGGCATTTTAGCGATGGTTGGGATATTTGTTTGCTGTCTTTGTGCCACCAAAAGTGGATATTTTTATGTTTTACATTTGTGGCGACAGAAACAGGTATTTTAAAACCCCAACCAAGTGGTTTTTAAAAAAAAACCTAACCAGACCTAAAGCACAGCATTATCACATCAGAAAATTGAAACATAAAGAAAGATAATGTGTCAACATATCAAATGTAAAGTTTCAACATAATCCCTGGTTTGCAGCAATGTACAGTGCTAACATTTATTCTGGCAACTGAGTTGTAACCTCGGTACATAAAACATGTTACATGCTACAATAGTGCTGGATGGCAATGTCGGTCTTCAGTCGATTGGTTGGTCGACCACTTTAGCCCAACCTGATATATCTCAGCACGGGTACAGACATTCATGGTCAACAGAGGATAAATTCAAATGACTTTGGCGACCCCCTGACTTTTAATCTAGCACAGTCAACAAGTCAAATTAATTACTTATCCAGTGACACATCTTCTGGGTTGATTGACACCAAAGTTGTTTCAGGCATTTATGGTTCCCAGACAATGGAGAGTACTGTTTGGTTCGTCTCTCTGACTTTTAATCTAGCGGCATAATTTTTCTGTGCTTTCCAAAACATTTGTCTGGCGCTGTCAGTTCTTTCTGGCGAGGATAGTCTTCTGGGAGCAAAGATCAGTTCTTCTTTTAAAATGTGTTCTTTTTGGTGAAAAATGGTAACAAGGAAAAAATATGAGTCTTACAGCACAGGTTGCATACAATAGCCAGTTAATGGTTACACAGTTACACGGGAGAGGACACAAAATGGTCTCTCCTCTCCTCTGTGCTTCTGCTTCTGGCTCTGATCATTTTCTGAGATCTTGTGCTCACTGGATGTACTCTTGTACAAAGTATGATGGCTTTCATAGAAAAGAAAGCGATGGAGAAACACCACACATGAATGATCCATTGTTTTCATGCCCGCTTAAAACCATGCCAAAGTGTATACTGATGCTGCTTATAGGCTAATAAGGTCATTCTTAATTATTATTCTTTTTTTCACTTTTGATATGTAAAATAGTTCTGTGGGCTCAAGCCTAAACCCCAAACATCAGAGATCTAACATTAGAGAGGGTTATGAAAGTAGAGCAGTTTGTCACGCCATTTTCCTGCTGTTTAGTAGACCGTGAAACCCTCTTTTGTGTTCAAAAAGAAAAACACAATGTTTACACTGCCAAAATGCTAAACCCCAACTGAGAGCTCAATCAATTATTTCGAAGTTGATTTTACATAAGCCAAATTATTCGAGGAGATGCGCCAAGGCCGCATGTCTGTCCTGGTGCCAGAGCAGGAATTGGCCCCGTCCCTTAAAATGTAAAAGAAGACAGAGTGAAGCAGAAGGACAGTGTGCAGGCAGAGAAAAAGGAAAACAAAGTATGTGGGATCACACAGTGCAAGATAATAAGGAACTCTGGAGAAGTGTCAACCAGGGATTGAGCAAACAACAAAACAAAGCAAACTAGAATTACCGCCTCACGCTTGTGTCCCCCTGTGCACCAGTCAAGTTGCAGTTTACATCCACGTCTGTCCAGACTCATATATGTAGTGACAGATAGAGAGCTTGGTCACTTGGTGCAACGGCAATCACCTGGAGCTCAATATCAACAAAACCAATGAGCGTGTGGTGGACTACAACGCTTCAAATATGGATGTTGCTGCAAGTAAGCTCTAAATCCTAAACCATGGATGCATCACACACATGTTCAGCAGAGAAGATCGGTACAATCAGCACAGTTTCAAGGTGGGCACCCAAGATTAGTGTCACCAATTCAGTATCTGACTAAATATAAATTATGGTCACAATCTCCCCCTTCTGTTCCGGAGTTATGGTGTTGAATAATGGCCAGAAAAGTGATTTTGCAGAACATTATGATGCCACAGTGAAGTCGACCTTTGAATTTTTGAATATAAAATGTCATCACTTTATCCTGACATTTGTGTGAAATTTTGACATAATTCTGGCCTCATAGACACGATCGCACCCCTAAACCTAAATTTTAAAGCATATTTAAATTCATTGACCAAAACTGCCTTTTACCATTTGTGCAATATAGGAAAGGTGAGAACTCTGCTACGTGGAAAAGCTTGTTCATGCTTTTTGTTTCCAGCTGTCTTGATTACTGCAATGCTCTGTATACTGGCCTTCCAAAAGCAATCATTGCAAACCTACAGACCATTCAGAATGCTGCTGCCAGGGTTTTTAACTAAAACTAAAATGAGAGATGTTGTAACTCCTGTTTTATGCAACCTGCACTGGCTGCCTGCATCTTTTAGAATTTTAAAGAATTTGAAAGTTTTACTCCTAGTTTTTAAGCCACATAATGGTCTTGTCCCCTTTTATATCACAGATGCAGACATCGTTTTAAGATCCTCAACTGCTGATACAGGGATGTGGCTTTTAAACAGTATGCCCCAAAACTATGGAACACTTTGCCTTTAAATATTCGACTTGCTGAATCAGTGGATAGCGTTAAACGTCAACTCAAAACTTATCTTTTTAGTCTAGCCTATAGCAGCTGTCTGCTCTAAAGATCAACACATCTAAAGATGCTATTCTAAATGTACTAATTTTACTAAGCACTTGGAGATGCATTGTGTGTATGAAAAGTGCTATATAAATACAGTTCATTCATTCATTCATTCATTCATCATTAGCATATTAATTCTTGAATTATGACTGAAATTTGTTTAATAGGTCACAGTGAGCTATCACGTTCAGAAGAATGGGAGGGACGGATGGATGGACAACCCGATGCCACCATGGAGACATAGAAACCCTGATAAATGGCACAACTGCTCAGTCATTTTAGGGATAAATTAAGTGATTGTTGTGTCAAGTGTGTCTTTAACTTGCCTCTATAAGTCTTGTGAAGAAAAATGTTTCAAATTGTTATCATCATTATCACCAAAGGTCCTGAGTTCAAAAGGAATCTGTTGACAGTAGCTGCTGAGTTTGATTTATGTATGTGACAGGTTTAAGAAGACCACTTCGGTCGTTCTTTACATGAAAGGATAGAAAGAATCAGTATTCAGAGAGAGGGATTTTGCTGGTTTGTCCTTGTGCTGGGCATCAGAGTGAGTTAGAATCCATGTGTTGGAAGGTTTTAAAGTTTAGCAATAGTAGGAAATATTTGATGTACAGCATTTTATCTAGAACAGAAACCAATTCATTTCATTATTGGTTAACCAGTCAATGATTTTATTCAGAAACAGAAAAAGCAGCAAATTCTCACATTTGACAATCTAAAACCATTAAATATTTGGCATTTCTGCTTGAAAAATGACTAAACAAAAGTTTTATATATAATATTTTCGTCATTATATGTACATAACAAAAGTAAACAGAACTGGAGTTTTGAAAAAGCTGAACTTTAGAAGGCAAAGATAATCCCTGTTTCAGTGACCTAAAAGTGCTGTGAATGTGAAAATGTTCCTTTACAATATGTGGCCAATGCGTGGACAAGACCTTAGCCTCTAACTTTGTTCCTCCAAATACATGTGTGTTTGTTCTGGAACTTCCTGTATTGTCATCCTTCACCTCGCTGTAGTTTTTTTCTCCCTCCTGCCAAGATCACCTGATCCAATCACCAGCTTCCCCAGCTGCTCTTTTCATTCACAATCAGCTCCAGTTTACATTTAGAGGCCAGTTTTCAGCCTGTTTTTGCCAGATTGTTTATGTTGTCATGTTGCTGTGCAGTTCCTCTTATTATGTAACCTTTCTATTTCCTGTCTGACTAACTGTAGCCAATGTTCTTTCTAGTTTCTGATTACCTGCCTTCCTGCCTCATCCCTTTTGAATGTAGTATGAGTATAAAAACAAAAATAACAAAAATCAAATCAAATCAAAT
>JBBPCS010004556.1:0-11220 GCA_037974645.1 Hollardia meadi | reverse complement strand
TGTGTGTGTGTGTGTGTGTGTGTGTGTGTGTGTGTGTGTGTGTGTGTGTGTGTGTGTGTGTGTGTGTGTGTGGGAGGCTGGGCTAGTGTGTTTGTGGAGTATCTAGACAGTAAACAGTGTGATGCGTCTGAAGCAGAGTGCAAGCCCAACAAACAGCTCCATCCATGAGAGGTCAGCTGACTCTTAATTGCACCCTTGCTGCGTGCTGTGATCGTAGGCTGACTGCGCTGGTGGTACACTGCAAAACATGCTCCTGCTTTATGTGTAATTCTTACAAGTTACGTACAGCGGTAATCTATGATATTTTGCATACAAATGAATGTCTTTTTGGAGGCTATTATATGTTCTGGTATAAACATCGGTTGTCTGAGAAGAGTTTCAAAATCCTCTGCCACACAAGAAGTGATGAGAGCAATTGTTTATCTGTAATGAATAAAAGAGGACAATAGAAGTCAACATGAAAAAAACAAAACAAATTATAACGTTAAGAAATTTACACCAGTCAGCCAAAACATTGAAACCACTGACAGGTGATGATCATTTCCTTACAATGCAGTGTTTTGCTGGGAGATCTTGTGTCCCAACATCCATGTGGATATATGGATATTCAGAGCAGGATATTCCTACACAATGTTAGGCTGGTGGTTTTAATGTTGACATGATTAATAAACTTAATGAGAAAGCAGCTGTGAGTGGGTCCTTCATTCCCATGATGAATGTTTGTATGGTTATGTTTAGGCACTCAGAGCACTTGGTTAAGGCTAGGGAAGGATCACGGTATTGGTTAAATATTGAAAAAGTCAAAACTGACTTGAAGCATGAGACAGGATGTGCTTGCTTACTTGTTAAGATTTAATCAAAGCCAAAATCTTTCTGTAACCTTTATCAAAGAGATAGTTTGTTGCCTAAACCTAACCACAGGCTCGACTACACTGTGTGTGCCCAACATTCACCCTAAACAAACTCTTTATATCTTCATCACTTCCTTTTTTTTAAAAAAGAAGAAAAAAACAACAACGTGCCACTGAACATAATCCAGGCAGTCATTACACTTTCCTCAAAGCATATTAGGCAAAATAAAAAATGTACTTTACATGTCATTTTCAGATGGGGTTCTGCCTTTATCACCATTTACATCACGGTGTTTAATCTGCCAAGTGATCTGTGGCTAAGACACAAGACACATAACTTGTGGTAATGTGGCTTCAAACCACCTTCCAATAACTTTCACATATCAACCGACCTGCCGGGCTTCTTTTTTTTTTGCCACTCTGCTGTCATCACTCTAATAAAACGGATGCCGTATGCGTTAAATATTTTCTTAGTTGGAAAAAAAAAAAAGAATAAAAAGATTCAGTTAGAGAGAGAGAGGAACTGTGACTTTTTGCAGTGTGTCCACTACCTTACAGGGTGGAGGAGGGCTCCTGAGAGCAGAGTTAATGACCCAGTTACTCCTCTGTTAAATAACTTCTCCATCCATCATTACAGTAGTGACTCATTGTACTCCACTTCCCCCTCTGTCTGTCTGTGTTTACTGCAGCCACCTCTATCGGACTTTATGCGGACTATCTCTTTATATATCATTTAAAGCATCTGTGCTTGTTTGGTTTGTTTCCATCCTATTTTTGTTTATTTGCGTCTTCTTCCTGCATGCAAGTTTGTGTGTGAAGGCTTTAGTGTGTGTTGCAGGAGGAGGTGTTGCAGCATGTCTCTCTGGTCTCTGAACTCCAGTAATGTCAGCAACTCTTTACTCACAGTCCGCCTGGGCCTGCACTCCTCCTCCTCTTATCTCTCGAGCCCCCTTTACCCTACTCTCCATCTTAGGCTCAGTCTCACCACGCATCTCTTTATATCTAGTCATCCTTACATCCCTCTGGACAGCCTCCGAAGTGCAAAGTCCAGCTGGTAGAAGTGCCGGAAGAGAATGGAAACTGAGATTGAAAAATGGAGAAAACTCACAAGAAGATAATTATGTTATTTTTCAGTTTTTGCATAATCAAATGTGTTTGCAATTACACTGTGTAAACAATGGATCAACTGATGCACACTAGTGGTTTAAAAAAAATCCCACATGGCTTGCAAGCAGACCACCCCATATGAAAACTGCAATCAGAGGACAAACAGTAAGAAAATTAAGAGGAAAAACTCAAGGGAGAAGAATAAAACTAGGTACTTTAGTGGTGGACTGAATGAATAAAAAAAAAAAGAAAGGTCATAGACAGGATAGATGGAGAGTGGAAGTAGAGAAGGAGAACAAGGATAGATGGGGTGCATGATTGAGAGCGAGAAGGATTGCCTTGACGCACATCCTCCACTCAGCCAGAATGCATGCTGGGTAATGTTGCCACATTATGATCTAAACAAACACAAGCTGTTGCCTCCCAACAATGTGAGCAACAGATTAAGGAGAGCTGAGAAGACGAGGAAAAATGTACAGAAAGAGAGAGAACCAGTTATAGTTGACATGGGTGTGTTCCTCTTTAGATTTGTTTGGAAATGCTTTCCTGTGTGGGTGTGTTGAGATGATGGGGGAAATGGGTGACAAATTAAAGGCAAAACTAACATGTGTTGGACCACCATGAGCCACCAGAACAGCTTCAGTGCTCCTTTGCGTTGACTCATCATTTGGTGATTTGATGGTGGTAGTGGAGAACGCTGTCTACCAGTCAGTCTGAAATTCATTCATTCACTTCAAAAATATACCTAGTAAAATGCTAAAATACCCACCCTGTAAAGGCCAAAATGTTACTACATCAGAGTTCAAAGTACAATAACAGCTCTGTCCTCCCTCTTTACTTTGTTTGGAGATGCAGACATGGACAAGCAGCTTTAGCCTCAGTCCTTTAGCATTGTATCATGTACATATTTAAAAGCCTTTCATAGGGTTCTCGTTTTAAAATGAATCGGGTCGATCAGTTGGAGATTGAGTTTCACTACAGCGGATCAAATTTGCTGTCGATTGCTGTCGTTTCAGCCAACAAAATCCAGGGTTGTCGCTGTAAAGTGCATATGCGCCATGACAGAATAAAAAGCTTGACGTAGCAGCTGTAACTAAGTGGGTCAGGAATTGGTGAAGGTTCAGCTGGGTTGAGATCTGGTGGATACACATCAATTTCAAACTTATCAAATCGTCAGTTCAGTGAATCGTCATACCTTGTTTGGAAGTATTTGCATTTTCACGTGTTAATGTGCTAACCAGTGTGTGTTTCATACTTGTAACAGTTGGTGCAGAAATGTATTTGTGTACCTTTGTGTATGTAAGCCTCTCTCTGACTCATCCTGCGTAGTCCTCTATCCTTGAACAACATATGAGTAATGAAACATAGATTTTAATAAGACCAGCATCCCTGCACCTTGCTGTGCATTTCCATTGACAGTTTCATCAGAACGGAACCAGAGAAACGACAATATTTCACTTCAGAAATAGCTTTCACTTGGTGAGTAAATCTAAAAAAGGCAGCCAGACGTGTGTTTGTCTCCCTGCACCATACTGAGGTGTTATGAGTGACAGCTGTTAACGGGGCTGTTTGCATCCAAGTTCAAGTTTATGTTCTGCTCAAATACAGAGATCAAGGGGGGGGGGGTGCTTCATGTGGTGGGCCTAACAACGGTCCATGTCAGAAAGGCTGGAGGGTGGGCTCAGTAGTGCAGTGTTTAAAGCTTTAAAGTGATTCCCAAAGTTTAAATATTTAGATTGCGTGAGCTTGCCGCTGCAGCCTGCAAAGCTCCTGTGGTGGGCAGGAAAGAACGTGACGAAAGCGGGTGAGGGGAAAAACAGAAGGGTGCAGAAAGGGAAGGAGAGAATGTTGGAGGAGGAATACAAAGGTGCAAAGAAAAAGAGAGAGGAAGGGAAGTGAGTTGAGCTGAGCCCAGTGGAGCTAAGAAAATTAAGTGAAAATTGCCCCTATTGTTTGTTTTTGTTCATGTCAGCTGTGGTCTTTACCATCGCTCCCTGCTGGAACAAGATGAGTGCAGGGAGTAGCTAGTCAATAGTGGAGAAAGACCCCTTTCTTATTGACACACACACACACACACACACACACACACACACACACACACACACACACACACACACACACACACACACACACAGCCTTGGCATCTTCACAGAGCTCTGTCTTACGGCGGCGTTAATCTCTCTCCTCTCATTCTTGCACCATCGCTTCATTTCCTCCCCTGTGCCCTTCAGTGAAAAGTTGAAGTTAAGAAGGAAGCATGGTGACATTTCATGCGAGCACGGAAAAAATTCAGATACACAAAAAATACAGATTTCCTTCAATTAAAAAATTACAAATGCTTATGCACATGTTATCTTGTTTATGTATTTTAAGCATAGAGTGCATATTAGTGTACACGTGTCGTGTGTTTGGGTGTGTGTGTTGGCATACGTTACACAGACATCCTGCACAGCAGGCATGACCTCAGAGATAAGTGTGTAGGTATGTGTTTGCGTCCGTAGCCTACGGTATGTATGTGCATGCTTGTGTGTAAACATGTGAGTGTGTGTCTGTGTTTCTCGGGACCAGAGGGCGGCTGGTTTTCATTCTTACTATTTAATCAAGATCTGACTTACAGCTGGGACAACGAGTGAATGCAATTAACTACCAAGTTGGAAAATCAGCAGAACTACAGGTCACAAGAAATTAACCTTTGTATTCTTGGGTCAACACATTTTTTGCCGTGGTGCATGTAGGGTAATATTAATGCTCAAAAGATGAAAGCAAGCAAGACTGAAGCATCCATGTGTTTATGAAATGTAGCATTAACCTTTTTGGCTCTCAGAAGGCCATGATATGTTCTTTCCGTTGTTTGAAGAAGTGTGTAATCTTCAAACAAGCCAATGAGCTGTACTGATTTAATTAGAGCTAGGAATCCAACCAGCAACGAGTTACCACAAGACGTTTTCACGCAAACTTACAAAGTTACATTCCTGAACATTCAAAAGATGACATAGTCTCACATGAGTACCAGCTAATTCTGTCGCTGCAGTACTTAAACGGTATGTGTTCTAACATCCCAAGTCAGCTTTGCTCATATGAGGCAGAAACATATTGGGCTTATTAGATTTTTAAATAAAATATTTATAGAAACATTGAGAGAGTGACTTGAGGGAAAAATCTGATCTCACTAACATTTTAAGAGGACACACACTTTTCTTTTTGGGAAAATGTCATGTATCCAGCAAAAGTATCAAGGAAAAGGAGAAAATGATTTCTTTCAACACACAACTAAATGTAGCTTTCATTAATAATGTAAGAAAAATCACCCTTTACCTCTTATCCTCTGATGCTTTACACATTTGCCAGATGTGTAAAAACAGCATATACTGTATACACCGATCAGCCACAACATTAAAATCACTGACAGTTGAAATGAATAACATTGATCATCTCCCTAAAGTGCATTATTCTGCTGGGAAACCCTGGATCCTGGCATTCATGTGGAAGCCAATTGACACAAACCACTCGGCCAAACACCCCCCATGGGACATTTGTGGAAAGTTTGAGTTTTTAGAAGACAAGTGGTGTTTTCCAAACAGTTATTAAGACGAGCATTCGTGAGTATTTGTGTGTGAGTGAGATTAAGCGAGGTGAGAACACACATAACACTGTCACTCTGCAGCAAACAGTACTGGCTAAGCCAAACCACACTCCTTTTAAAAATACATTTAAAGTGTGCTAAGCCCAAACTGTCAATAGGGGAACATTATCTCTATCTGTCTTCTCCGTCGAGCAGACGATGCACAAACAGGGCATGTTTGTCACTTCAAAAGATGTTCCTGCATTACGCAGAGAGGAAGACCGCATGAAGCAAAAGAGACGGAGCAGAGGATGGACATGCGGTAGGAGAGACCAGCAAGCTAGCAGCTTAAGTCAGATATATAGGAATTAGAGTGAAAGACAAACTGGAGCGCAGGCGGCAACAGAAAGACAGACATGTGAGGAAAAAAAGGGCTGAGAAAAGCAGATATAAACGAAGAGAGGAAGAGCCACGGGGACAAAGTGACATACACGCCAAGTAGACTCTCCCCCTCAGTCATCACTTCAACACCACAACACCGCAAGCAACTGCAAAACACATGGGCCCGCTCTGCCTGCACAATGGGTTATTATAGGCCTGTACAGCAGAACATGTGCACAAAAATCAGCTTTCTGCGTACAGATCCGAAGTGGATCAGACCTCAAAACGAGCAATACTACATGTGTAGTTTTTGACAGGAACTACTCTCTTTTTTGGGGGGGGCGATAAAATACCTAAGATCATGTGACTTTTGTGTCACAAGAATACACAGGCACACATGTAAGTGTGTGTGAAGTGGTGTCTAGGCCATGGCAGCGTCAGGAAATTCCATGGGATGTTTTCAATAAGGCCAGGCAACGGCAGCCAGAGAACTGGCAAATGAAAACCTGCTGAAGCACACCAAAGAGCTCCAACAACACACTGCCTGTCCTCGCAGCACTCCACCACTCCTCAGGGGGAAAAAAAAATAACTTTGTGTACTCATGTATAATAATTTCAGTGTGTGTCCATTGTTTGTGTGTGATCGAGACAGTGGACAGCTGAGAATGCGTGTTTTGCTGTGTGAGTGATGGGAAAGAAAGTGCGACGCAGCTTTTAACAGTTTTCAATAGCAACGGAATAAGTGCCCAATGTGCACGCTTTCCCTTCCTTTACTACCATCATCAGTTGTTGCTGTGCAATTCTGTCTGTGGGGAAACAATGATGTGTTCACTTGGCCTCGCACAGAACGCGACTGCCATTACATAATGCTGTTAGTAATAGTAAACAGCAGTGACCACAGTGGTGTAAAGTAACAGAATTTGAGACTGTGAGGAGACAGAGGGAAATAAAATCCAAAAGCTGAATAGCAATTTTAGATAAATATTCAGTCAGTAACGCCATGTTGCTCACTTCAGTCAAAAAGAAATGAGATTTTCCCCCCATTTTGAGTCTAAGCTAGCTTATTGGCTACTAGCTGTAGCTTCATATTACTATGAGAGGGGGATCAATCTCCTTATCTAACTCTCAGCAAGAGGGCGAATTGGCTTATTTTGCTAAACAAGACGACAGACACACAGTTCTGACATATTATCACCTTGTACAGTAGTTATGTCTAATGTGTAGGTCGGTAGATTTGCTCATTTTTAACAGTGTGGATGGCTCTAAGCCTAAACCTAACCCCCCCAGTGCCTGTCAAACTATATCTGTAGTCTCTCCTAAAATATATTGTTACAGCGTTAACTTGGTCTGGGGTGTGTTTTCAGCAGCACAGACACTACTGAATGATCAAAGGAATATTATAGGAATATTCCAGTCAGCAGTGTGCCTCTATGATCTCCTACACTACACCTTGCTGCAATTACAAGTCCGTCTGCTACTTCAGCACCACGGACAGCACCGTGGATTTATCAATACACGGCACAGTTAGGCTACTGATATCTCAGAGTCATCGCCGGGGCCATACATTCTAAATTTCACAAACCTCAGTCGGATAAAAGATCAATGAGTCAGGCAGACTAGACTGATATATTCGACTAAACGACCCTCTACCCCTGCAATCTCTCTGCCACGAGGGGATGAAGTGGGGGCTGGGGGTAGGGGGTGGCTGGTTGACAAGTGGGATGCATTTTGGTCATTTTGCAAACAAGGAGGACGGCACGCCCTCTCTAGTAACCTAGCAAATGTCAATCAAAGCTCAGTAGTCAGTCTCTCCTTTTTAGCTCTTTAACTCCTGACCAAAATGACTTTAGCTGGTAGCTTTCCTCACTGGCTAATTGCTTGTCTTAATTGCCGTTAACCTTTTTTTCCTGATAAAACTGCTGTTGCTGCTTGAAAAACGGATGAGAGACACGAGAGAGCAAGACTGAGCCATATATAAAATTTGGGGGAGTTAAAATGAACAGAATGAAACAAATGTAAATACTGTAAATGAGGTTTAATCGATGCTGTGAGCTGAAGAATTCATAGCAGAGGTTCATGACTGTGAGCAACCTCTTGATGATTTGTAGTCATTTGAAGCAATGGAAATAAAAAACTGTTAGTGGAGATTTGCTGATGTATTGTAGGCTCATGATAATGGAAACTCACTGCATAATATATTGGAAATTAGCCTACTGACTGAAACGGAGTCACGTTGACAGAGATTCTTCTGCGAACCATCAATATCATAAAATCTTGGCCCAACTTCGGGCTCCAGTGAGAGAGTAATACTGCTCAGTCAGGCTCTTTTATACTGCCTGCGGTAATTCAATTATGCCTGTAATTTGTATTAATTACCTGTCAGGGAAAGTGAGGAAAATAAAGAATGTCTGTTACAACACGTGTGTGCATGCAGATGTACTTTGGCAATTACAAAAGCATACATTTTGCACATAAAAGTGCTTGTGCTACAGGAAGGTGTAGGTGTACAGTAAGAGGAAAGGGGGAGACTGGGAAGTAAGGTGCTGAGCTGAGCAGAGATGGATTTCCTGCCTGAACCACTTTATACACACGCTGTATACTTTAATTACCCTGTGAAAAACCCCTGGATTGGATAACGACATTGGTAACTCTAGAGGGCCTTGACCTAAGTGCTGCCCCGGCTCTTTCCCGACAGTCCTGTTTTCCTTCTGCGCTCTGGACACGCTTTAGACTGGAAGTGAGGGGTCCAAGGGAAAGGCAGCTACAGCAGCCATTAAAATGTATCTCTTGTTTGGCAGAAATGCAACTGCATAAACACAAAAACAGCCACTTGACACAGACACAAGTAGACACAAACACAGGATTATAGCAACGGCTATACCATTTTATAATACACAAGAATAAGCCATGTCCTATGAGCCCAGTGCCTGTGATTTTTGAGATGTGACCATAAAGATTGGATTTTATGTGATCACATTCCTATACGCCCACATTTGGCCTGAAAATGGCGGTTATACATCTCCCAGGTTGTATTTATTTTAAAATATGTCTGGACCATCTTAACCCTTACACCTCCTGTCCTCTTTATTTCTCTTCATCACTCAAAATATGCTTTGCGGTTTGGTTGTAATCAAACTATAAGCAGGAGGCAGGTCTGATCACTTCCACAAGTTTTTGGGAAAATCTTGAGGAGCAATGCGAGCACAGTCAGATTTATGGGAATGCAGGCCGTCACTTAATACATCCTGGCATCATTGGATGATAAAATTTCATGGCATGGTTACAGCCAAAGGGAAACTGGGGCCAGCAGAGACAGTTACAGGACCTTAAAGAAATGAGTCAGCTTCCTAGAGACATAAATAACTGATGAGAGAAAGGAAGCTTTGTGATTAGAGCATGGGGGAGACTGTGTTAAGTCTGATATGTTAAGCCTTTTGCGTCTTGTTTTTGGTAAATCTTCCCAGTTTGTCATCTGAGACACAACTTGTGTCCAGTCAGAAAAGTGCATCTCTCTCCTTTACAAAAGAGGTTAGAAACTACTGGTAGGAGACATAAGAAGTGTGGCTACACATCTTTTCTATGATAGAAACAATTTAGTGACACTACACTGTGGCATTGGTGAAAGAGACATCACATCCTGTGAGAAGTCTTCTCTTTTTGGAGTTGTTTCCATTAGAAGTACATTTAATGACTAAAACTCTATCATTTGATTATCATTTTTTCCAGTAATAAGTTAATTCTTTTATAGTACCCTTAACATGCTGTTATTGATATATTTCTTTCTTTTGCTACTATTTAATCTTGAGTTTCGAGATTCTCCTTGAATGAACCTAGAAGGCAGCCCAAGTAACTAGCTGTGTAATTGGCTTCTGCTGAACTAGATCAAACAACAAATCACATGCAGATTGTGAGTGCAAACTTGGACGAACGTGCAGCATGAATTTTAAATCAAGCCCTCACAGACTGCTATCTGCTCTGTGTTCCCGAGGCCTTTACCAAGATGTCTGTGTTTACTGTATGTGTGTGAGCATATGTGTGTGTGTGTGCGCGCACCCGGCTGGTAATAACTGTAATGGTTCTTATCAACTAACACTAGCTGTCAGTTCTGTCACACACAAGGCTGCAGCCTGCGGGTGACCCGACACACATGTTCACCTCCAGTCTGTCCAGGCCCGTTTGGACACACGGGAAAGCTAGCTGCCTGACTGGTGTGCAAACATTTCACAGGGGGCAGCCTGGAAAACACGATTGGCAACAAACGCCTGTCTTATGAGGAAAAACATGTGACCTGCTGAGTCCCTGTTGGTTCACTACACTTTCCCAAATGACAAAAAAATAAGAATAAAAATAAAAAAGCACTGCCCTTTAAACAATATACATACTCACATCCAGGAACTGCCCAGTAAAACAATGTGTTAGCAAGGGAATTCTGACATTAGTTCCTTAATTGTAGTACATTCAGACTTGGGGAAAACCTTTTCCTTCACCGTCTTTATCTCAAAAGATTCGGTCGATTAGTCATGTAACTCCCACTCCACTCCCAGGCCAATTTAATGTTTACTTTCCGCCCTTTGTGCTCTAACTTGAACAGAGCTCTTATACACCAGTAGAATGCTGCATCAAAGCTTACTGGTATACAAATCATACAGAATCCATCCTGCAAATAATCAAATATAACAAAATATAACTATAATGTAACACCACCTTGATCTTAAAAGCAATACTCTTGACAATAGCCCAAAAAAACTGTCACCCAGCTGTCAGTCTTACTGCCTAAAAACATGTTGTCATATCCTTCACATCCCTGTCCATGCATTAAGCTAAACAATATTGCTAACAACTTCTATAAGGAAACATGGCTGTCTTTTCCCCCCCTCACTCCACTCCACTCCCACTCCTCAGTGCTTTTTTTAGCCTAAGGAGTTGGACCGGGTTTGTTGGCTCTCTGAGGTTCACACAACATTCATTGTTTCATAAACACAGTGTGCAACAGGAGAGGAACGCATCATCTGCCCCCATTTATTCAGTCTACATACATTTCAGAGAAACACCACTTATTTAGATACTATTGCACAAATTCATTCTTCCATCACAGCCATAGTAAGTTAGGGTTCATCCCAGGCGCACACACACATACCTGCATGGACACACAAATGGCAGCTGGATGGTGAAACAGCAGCCTTGTCCGAACAGCATAAAGAGCAGAGAGAGCAGAAACGCTCAGAGGATCCAGGCATTCAGCATTAATGACACACACACACACACACACACACACACACACACACACACACACACACACACACACACACACACACACAC
>JBBPCS010004555.1:0-11220 GCA_037974645.1 Hollardia meadi | reverse complement strand
AACAACATAATACAGGTTAATGACAACAGCTGTGTGATCAGCTATACAGATGCACGCAGCTTCCTCTGCAGAGCCTGTTACACCTTTGTGTTCCTGCTGCTCTGTGGTCTCTTTATACTGTGTTTTAAAACAGCTGGAGTCACAATTTAGTTATTTTCATTTACATATTTTTCTGTTTCTTTTGTTAGACACAAGGAGCAAGCATGAAATAGCAGAGATGGTTCAGAAACGAGACAGCAAACTCAAGAGTCATTTCCTGTCACGTGGATTTTGCCAATGCTCCGCCCCTTTAGGAGACTAGCAGCAGGTCCTAAATCTATTCATTCCTGTTGTGAATGTGAGGACATATTATGATTGATTCTTTCACCCCATATAGCCACTAAAGTAAATATTGGACCCATTTTTGCAAGCTTTTTATCATCCAACACTAACATGGTATTTTTCATTTTCGATTTGTACACTTTTTTGAAAAAATGTTCCAGTTTCGGGTGAAAAAAACACTGTTTAAGTGTGGATTGATGGCTGAAGTTTAGAAAAAAGATGTATTTTTAAATTTAAACTCCTTAATGTAGAGACAGACATACAGTTAAGGTCAAAATGCCCCCAAGGAGATATGTAACATTTTCCTAATTTTCTGTCCAATGTTTGCATCAATCATAAGGTCATATGGTATAAAAAAATCAAATTTTTAGCTTTCAAACCACACCTTAACTAGAATTACCGCGATGCGGTTGTATGCCTCAGCCAACCAATTGTATCATAATTAGCTCATGAAATCTTCAGTTATGGCTAAAAACATGTTTTGTGCAGTCACAGTGACCTTGACCTTTGACCTTTGAGCACCAAAATATAATCAGTTCATCCTTGAGTCCAAGTGTGTGTTTGTGCCAAATTTGAAAGGATTCCCTCAAGGCGTTCTTGAGATATCGTGTTCGCGAGGCAAATAATGTGTTTTCTGAGGTCACAGTGCCCTTGACCTTCGACCACCAAAATCTAATCAGTTCACCCTTGAGTCGAAATGAACATATGTGCCAAATTTGAAAGTATTCCCTCATGGCGTTCCTGAGATATCACGTTCACGAGAATGGGACGGACGGACGGACAACCCGAAAACATAATAAAAAATCAATCAATAAACAGGGCAGTGGCACTTGAAAGCTAGATTGAGAGGCGCTACTCTTACATTCTTGGTGACAAGTAATTTCATCATGCCAAAAAGCAAAAAATGAAGTCTGGACCTCAGAAAGAAGATTGTGGATGCCCATCTTAAGGGGCCAGCTATACTGCCATTTCCAAGCATTTCACAGTGTTTAGAACAGCTGTATACATTGTATCATCACAAAGTAAAGGGAAACACATTCTGTTATATACAATCCTGGGCGGGTCACATGTGCAAAATATCAAGACCTTAGAGAGGAAAATTGTCAGAGATGTCAACAACAACCCCTGGATCTCTGCGAAGATTGTTGCTGAACTGGCCTCATCAAACTTTGTGGAGATTTTGTCTTTGTTCTTTTGGAAGTAATCATAGTATAAACACTTTTGATACTGGTCATTTCCTTGGAAAAGATAAGGATTTTGTTTGATTTCATAAAGGGGGCTAACAATTTCGACCTTAACTGTATACCTTTAGTATATCCTCATCTCCTAAGATTCAGCTCAATTCAGTTCGATTTTGTAGGATTTATTGACATGACATTTCACTTTTTCATAAAGCACAAAAATCATGCCATCCATCCTTTCAAAAGCAGTTACACACTTCATTATACACTCTGTACTGTCTCAAAATGTGTGTGTGTATCAATCATAGTGACAATAAAACCTTGTGCACAACCCCACTAAACATCTGCTCTGCACGCTTCATTAGACCACAAAGACAAACCATCTCATTATGGCTGCATTCATTTATTGTATGTTGGTATCCTTCCCGCTAATAAAACCTTTGTTGAAAAGTCTGAACCACTAAAATGAAACTAATGAATGTGGAATAAATTCACACTTCACTGAACAAAAGATGCTATGCCAGCTTTCTTATTGTGGATCCCCTCACACACACTCTCCTCAGTGAGACACATTTAATCCAGAGAGAAAGAGTGAGTGTTGAGTGAGCAGTAGATTTTGACCCAGCTTGTCATGTTTATTTTGTCTCTGTTCCAGCTGCTCTCACTGAGAGGGTTCATGAGAAACTGACGCCCATCTGGCTCTGACAGCCATCTGACAGGGGGGAGGGAGGAAGAGGAGAGGAGACAAGAGAGGCTAGATTAACCAACGCGTTCTCATCCCAGTTTGTCACATATTGATGTTTTGTCATGCACCCTTATCGTCATATCCAGACATCCAAGGTACCCTTTGGCGTCGCCGGACGATGCGCTAAGCCTTCCCTGACACACAGGATCAACGTTACTTTGGTTGATTTTAGGCACAAAACAACGGTGATATTTGGTTAAGTTTAGGCACAAAACCTATGTGGTAGGTTCAGGAAATGACTGGTGGCGCTTGGTTTCACAGGGGACGCAAACTCCAAATCTCCTGGGTGAAAGTCGTGTGTGTGCTGACGCAGATGGCTTTACATTGCTGGTAAGTTAAACCCTTGTGTGTCCTTGCCTGACACCAAAGGGTACCTTGTTCGCCTGGATAGGGCGCGAAGGGCCGTGACAAAACGTCGATATCTGACAAGATGGGCATGAGAACAGGCTGGATTAACATACTGACAAGCAGAAGAGACGAGACACTGAGAGGAGAGATTCCATTAAAGAAACTCACAAAACACAGCCAGATTTATACTGGAGAAGCCTGTTGTTTGGAAAGGTTCTAAACATGTATTTATTGCAGTACAAAGACTTCAGACAGGGAAAGGAGAAAGGCAAACCCCAACAGCGGAATAAAAGGAAAAATGACTCAAAGTGTTTTTTACGTTATCTATAGTAATAACATACAAAGACTGAAACTGAAATAAAAAATGTAGTTTTCTGCCGTCAAAGTCACGATGGTATAGACACTGGGGGGCTCCAAATGAGACACCTCCCCGAGAATTTTTTTAAAGTGCATTTCATTACTTTCATCACATTAGGCAGTTGCTAAGGAAGTAGATTGGTCATCCACTGATCGGTGGGTCGGTGGTTCGATCCCTGACCCCTGCAGCCAAGTGTCCTTGGGCCCATTCCTCATGACAGAACTTGTGTAACTGATCCAGGTTTGCAGGCCTCCTTGCTTGGACATGCTTTTTCAGTCTTTCCCACAAATTTTCTATTGGATTAAGGTCAGGGCTTTGTGATGGCCACTCCAATACCTTGACTTTGGTGTCCTTAACCTCAAGTATTCTTGGGGTCATTTTCCACTTGGAAGACTCATTTGTGACCAAGCTTTTAACTTCCTTGCTGAAGTCTTGAGATACAGCTTCAATATGTCCAATTTATTTTTCTTTCTTGATTATGCCATCTATTTTGTGAGGTGCACCAGTCCCTCCTGGTGCAAAGCAGCCCCACAACATGATGCTGCCACCCCTGTGCTTTATGATTGGAATGGTGTGCTCCAGCTTGCAAGCCCCTTTTTCCTCCAAACATAACAATGGTCATTATGGCTATACAGTTCGATTTCTTTTTCATCAAACCAGAGGACGTTTTCCAGAAAGGAAGATCTTTGTCCCCATGTGCAGTTGCAAACTGTAGTCGGGATTTTTTTTGGGTGATTCTGGCTGAGTGGCCTTTAAGGTTATGTCCATAAAGGATAGAGATATTTTTGGACCTGTTTTCCCCAGTATCTTTGGTGTTGTTCTCGGACTGATTTACACTTTTCGCACCAAAGTATGTTCATCTGCAAGAGACAGAAGGTGTCTCCTTCCCTTAGCAGTGATGGTTGTGTGGTCCCATGATGTTTAGACTTTTGAACTATTGTTTGTACAGATGAACGATGTACCTTCAGGTATTTGAAATTGTTCCCAAAGGATAAACCAGACTTGAGGAGGTCCACAATTTTTGTTTTCTGAGGTCATGGCTGATTTCATTTAAATTTCCCATGATGTCAAGTGAAGAGGTACTGACTTTGAAGATAGGCCCTAAAATATGATGTCGATTATCAGAAGCTTCTGAAGTCATGACATGATTTTCTGGAGTTTTCCGAGCTGCTAAAAGGCAACGTCAACTTAGTGTATGTAAACTTCTGACCCATTGTAATTGTGACATTTTGAAGTAAAAAAATAGGCCTGTAAATCAAATTTGGAAACATTACTTAAAGCAGATGCACTAACTGACTTGCCAAAATAAAAAATTAGTTGTGTTTTTTTCTTTACCTTAAGAGTTGACTTCAAGTGTATCATTATTTTAACAGAACAACAACTGACCTTGATGATCAATTTAATTTGGTACAATAAAAATTCCTCTTGTATTACTTGATTGTTGTTGTTTTTTGCTTCGAGGCTTGAAGGGCTTCAGGGCTGCCAAGTTTTGAGTGAGATTTGCTATCCGTAAAGTCGGTGCATTTTATTTTCAGTGCAAGTATCCTTTACCAGAATATTTGCCAACCTCCAGACATTAAATCAATTTTATTAATACAACACTGACACAACAAAGGTTATCTCATAACACTTTATTTATACAATAGGTCAAGACCTGTTTACAGAGGCCCAACAATCCCTCATGAGCAAGCACTTGGGGACAATGGTGAAAAAAAACTGCCTTTTAGCAGGCCATCTGCCTTGACCAGTTGGGTTGAGAGAGGGGTGTGAGAGAGAGAGATTCTTATCTCCCACGAATCATAATCAATTCATAAATGTAAAAAATATAATTTTTGATGTTACTTTATGATGGAACGTAAAGGAAGAACATAACTGCGAGGGAAGTGAAGCACCCGGACAGTCTGCAGTGTGCACACACTACAGTTATCTTGTAATTCATTTTCAAAAAAGGCAGTGGTTGCAAGCATGTTTTTAATTTAATAATTAAATAATTACCTTTCTGAGGCAAATGTGAAGTATGTTGTGAGTACCTTTTCACTCAGACTACTTTAACCGAACTGGGCAGTGATCACCGATGAGACTAGCTGACCAACAGACACTGCAGCATCAAGTTAAACCAACTCTGTGGTGAAGAAAAGTACTCTGTGCTCAGTCTGTTTAACTGAGAAACCCTCGTCTTGTCAACGATGGTTTTCCCAGAGCTAGTTGTTAGCTTTCTCCAGAGCTAACATTATGATAATAACAACACAGCAGAGATTCCGCCTCCTCCTCATTTAGTTATTCACGTACAGGCATGACTATAAGATGCTTTCAAATTATTATTTCATTAATTAACGCTGTTAACTTTTTAAAAAGAAAAGGCTGCGGATCATTTATGTTAATTGCCAGTTGTTTTTCATATTGAATTTTAGTCAGAGTTGGAAGAAGTACTCAGATCTTGTACTTAAGTAAAAGTTCCAATACCAGAGTGTAGAAATACTCTCTTTCAAGTAAAAGTCATGCATTTACATTTTTACTTAAGTAAAAGCACAAGTATTAGTTGCTTTGTTTGTTGAGTCTTGTTGAACTCATCCAACTTCTTTTTATTATTCACTTGGCAGGTTAACCACAGTATGTCGTACACTGAACGTACAATCTGCTATTCTGCTGCTAATACCATCCAGCTTCCGCACCTAGACAAACATATCTTCTGGTCTCTAGACAAACTGCTACTGACACCATGTGGTGTGAAGTGAAATAACACCTAATAATCACATCCTCCTTTCTTTGAGGCAAATGTGTCACCAGAAGAAAAACATACCTTTTATTTAAGTCTCTCAACCTCAACCTCACAGATTCAGTCTTTCGGGTTTTCTGATTTCTCTTGTAGATCTCCTCACCATAGGTTCACCAGGAGTGTGTGCATTGTTGTTGCAGTCCATGGGAGGTGGAGAGATGGATTCAGACTCGCTGTGGGCTAGGAGACTGCGGCAATTTCGTCTGAAGATTTGTCCATCTTCTGTCCTCACGACAGTGGCTTTTTTTCCCCGTCCATTAGGATCATCATTCCTGACTGTCGTTAGTTGACAGTAGTGGAAGCTGCTTAGCTGCTATGTCATAAAATGACTTCTGCTTAATCTTCTGTTGTTGTAGCTTTTGTTCCAGTTTTGGATGTTTCTTTTGCTTTGTGTAGCTTGGCAATATGGTGCGTAGCTTTCGATTCATCAGTATCTCAGCAGATGACAGTCCGCACTCAAGTGGTGATGCTCTATGGCGCAGCAAAGCAAGGTAGGGATCTGAGTCACTGTCAGCAGCTTTCTTCAGGAGTTGCTTGAGAATGTGGACTCCTTTTTCAGCCTTTCCATTTGACTGTGCATACAGAGGATTAGATGTCACATGCTTAAAGTCATACTGTTCTGCAAAAATCTGCCATTCTCTGCTACTGAAACTGAAAAACGAGGAAAAAGGGCCGGTATTTGCATGAGGCTAAAAGCTAACCTAAACAGGCCGATCATCCCATCGATTTTATGTTCCTTAGAGAACAAATTGGATTACTTACGGCTGCAACTACACACACAGAAAGAAGTGAGAGAAATGTGTTTTTGTTTTTACTGAAACCTGGCTTCACAACAACACTGATTGAAGCATGTTCAGGGAGGCAGCTAAACACGATTTTCACATTGATGTTGAGGAGTATACAGAATGACTGGCTACATTGAAAAGTGCATTGGTGATGTCACAGTCATCAAACCCATCACAATCCGGGCAAATCAGAAGCCATCCTGACAGCAGAAGTCCTGAAAAAGCTGAAAATCAGGGATGCTGCCTTCAGATCAGAGGACAAAGTTGCCCTCAGGTTGGCAAGAACTGACCTCTGCTGAGCCATCAAGAAGACAAAGCTGGCCTACGCGCAAAAAATTAAAGGCAGTTTTTGTGACTCCAGGGAGACAAAGCGCATTTGGCAGGGGACCCAGGCTATAACTGACTATAAAATCACACCACAAGTTGTGGCCAATGATGCCTCCCACCCTGACAGGATGAATGAATTCTACGCCCGGTTCCAAGCATTGAATCATACACCAGGGAGGAAAATCACCCCCCTTGTTGACAAGCAGGCACTCAGTCGGAGCACAGCTGATGTGAGGAAGACTTTGAGCAGAGTCAACCCACGCAAAGTTACAGGACCTGATAACCTGATCAGGTGCTAAAAGACTGTGCTGTCCAGCTAGCAGGTGTCTTCACAGACATTTTTAACATCTCTCTCAAACAGGCTGTCATACATAAGGCTGCAACCATCGTCCCGGTGCCGAAGAAATCAACCCTAAACTGCCTCAACAACTAACGGCCAGTGGCACTGACTTCTGTCATAATGAAGTGCTTTGAACGACTAGCCATGGGTCACATAAAAGCCAGCCTCCAACCCTCACTGGACCCCTTCCAGTTTGCATACTGTGCCAACCGGTCCACAGACGATGTCATCTCATTTGCCCTACACACCACTACCCCACCTGGATAAAAGGGACAGTTACGCCAGAATACTGTTCATTGATTTTAGAGCCTTTAACACCATCCTCCCACAGCAACTAATAGAGAAGCTTTCTCTGCTTGACCATAACACCTCCCTTTGCAACTGGATTTTGGACTTTCTGTCAGAAAGACCACAGACAGTCCATGTTGGCACCAAGACTTCACATACCATCACACAGAGCACGGGGGCCCCTCAGGGCTGTGTGCTCAGTCCATTGCTCTTCACTCTGCTCACACATGACTGTACTGCCAAATCCAGCACAAACCAGCCTATTAAATTTGCAGATGAAACTGATACAGTAGTAGGACTCATCAGTAAAGGCGAAGAAAACGGCTTACAGAGTGGAGGTGGAACAGCTGGTGGGTTGGTGGATAACAACCTGTCTCTTAATGTTGATTGTGGATTTCAGGTCAAAGGCTGACCACTCCCCAATGTACATCAGCGGCTCCCCTGTGGAGAGGGTCAGCAGCACAAAATTCCTTGGTGTTCACATCACTGAGGAGCTCTCCTGGACTCTGAAGACCACATACCTGGCTAAAAACTAATCCACACAAACACTGTTTTAAAAAATATCTCCGTCCTCATGAAAACGCAAATCACATTGTCAAGCGCTGTCGAGAGCATGCCAAAGCAAAAGGTGGTGATATAACCCTAACCGTGTAGTCATGTTGGCCAATCAAAAAAAAAAGTTATTACTGGTTCCGGACCAGAGGTCCAACTGTATCTCGTCCAAAACAGCAACGACGTCGGTGGCAGGGTCTGGGTCATGGAAGTGTGTGTGTTGAATGTAGCAGCGACATCCGAAGCGCACTCTGACACCTCTGTTCCTCTATATAGAGGGAGAGTAACTGTATGTGTATGTGTCAGCATGTAAAAAGTCTGGTTAGCAACCTTTAAAATCAACAGTATTTTGACTCTTCCGTCATTGCAGAAACTCCTCTCATGTAAACAACATAGACACGGCGCACAGTCTGACATCAAACAAGGAGATAAAGGCGACACTTTGACGTTGTTTCTGTTTCTGAAAATCTTCACCCTGGAAGGAGTTTTGCAAAAGCTCCGTTTTCAGTGACCTAAAACGCAGTTTGCATGTGGACGAAAGGCCAAAACGTTTTCCAAAATACCCACATACTGTATGTGTGGACAGGGTCTAAGAAAGCACAGCAGAGGATGCACTTCCTCAGGAGACTGAAACGAGTGAGAATCCCCCTATCATGTTCTGACAAGCTGCATCACTTCCTGGTATGGCACTTGCAGTGTGTCTGACAGGAATACTTTGTGGGACAGGCACAAACATAGATGCAAAGATCCCTAAGAATCAGCCATATGTTGACAGTCTTCTTGTCAATTCAGCATCTATATAATCCATAAAGATAGACTTTATTTCCATACAAATTCACATTTTATATTTTGTCCCCTGAACCCCATTGGCTAGCCGCGCTACTTAAATGGGAGAGGACCATGGAATTGTAGGCGAACTGTTTCAAAAACTCTGATTTCTTACTAAAATAAGTCCTGGGTGGTGGATCAGATACACGCTAAATTAAAGACCGACTCCTAACACTGTTGAGTCACTGTAGCCCCTTTTACACAGACCGTTCAATGTGGGCCTGTTGCGCCTCTGATACGCCTCACCGTCTGTAAACGTCACAGAGGCGTAATGGGGGTCAAAGTTGACGATGAGACAGGACTGTGACGTTTTGTCAACATGGTTTGTATTCGACTCTCAACCGGGAGAATTAAAAGCAGCTAGCAGCAGTTAGCAGCTAACTCAAATAAGAAAAACAACCCAAAATGTTTACAGATTGTGGAGACAACGTGCAGTTCGGGAGCTACTTACCATATGAGCAGAGGACGAGGTCATCAACATATAACAGGGACGGTAAATGATTGTTATTGTCATGTTATTGTTTACAAGGCACTGCTCGTCGTCATGTAAAATGTCACACTAGACTCCGATGCTCCTGTGTTACTCATCATGCCTCTTTTCATTGATGAATGCCAGCTTGCTCTCTAAATCACAGAGTGGAGCGGCGTTATGACGCTGTTGTGTTTTTCAGTGTAAATAAACAAAGACGTCACAGAGAAGGGTCTTCGTTGCAGCGATATTGCACAATCTCTGTGTAAAGGGGGCTTGTGCATCCTGTGTGTGTGACAGTATTTGAAGAGTTTTTCGGCCATTACTACAGTAACTACCCGGTGTGCTCAGTCCTGTTTGGTCCTGCAAAGACATACAAACATGTTTTCCAATATTAAACGTGTGATTTATTGAAATGTCAAATCAAGACACTAAGCTCATGTAATTTCTGGTGCAAATGTCAGGAGAAAACAATGTACAGGGACACAGGATAAAGAGCGAGAAAGTATCCACCAGGAGGAGGTTGAGGTGGTGGATGGATCAAACAAGCAGTGGACTTTAACCCAGGAGACCCAGGAGACGTGAGCACAGGAGTTCACGTCCCGTGTAAAACCGAAAGTTAATATTGACAGATTTAATTTATGTCCGTAAGTTAAGTTACATAACATTTTTAACTTATGTCACATAACTTTCTTTAAACTTTTTTTTTTACCAAACTTTTAATACAAATCATGATGTTTTTTCCTCAACCTAACCAAGTCGTTTTGTTGCCTAAACTTAACCAAGTTGTTTTTATGGCTAAAGTTAACCAAACTGCAAATGTAGGTCATGTGACTGAGACAGCAAAGGTCACATGACGAAAGGAACATGATTTTGTCGTTTCCTGCACGTCTAAAACTCAAAATGTGGAAGGTGTTAAATGACACACAAAAAGCTTAAAACGTGTGAACTGACAGGCAAAATGTTTTTAATAGTGGCATGCTATTCATACGCCATCCCATGAGATCACGTTGACCCCCTTCTGTAATAAGCCCTTAAGACCGACAGTGCTGACTTCAATGGATATATTTCAATTACCCAAAACAGAAATTATTAACTTCAAACTCAAAGAGTTGAACTGCAAGTGCATGGATCGAGAGCTGTATAACTCATCTCCTTCTGCCTTAGGCCACAAACTTATGAATCTCCCCTAAAATCAGCCCCTATATCACACACACTGAAAAGATGGCACCCTTGGGTTGGAAATATGATCAGCGAAGGGGAGAAATCTAATTACTGACCTCTTGCTTGTAAACATGGGTTTTACAGAAATTCCGTTATTGCAGTGCATGTAAACTCATTCTTTCATTTCCAGCCTTCCAGCCCAAACTTGTTTTGTTTTTTACTTTGTGTGCATGTGGACAGGCAGCTCTGTCTAATAATCCAGACTTCTACAGTATACAATACAATCTAGAATAATTAGTATAATTTACAGGTGGTACTTTCTTTGGTCCGCCACTTTTACTGGAGCTGTTGAAGTGCTTAAAACAGTCAAGTGAATTGAATGAATGTAAAGCTGAAGACCTGGGACTGGGAGATGCTGTAAAACTGAACCTAAAAGTCAACTTCAGCCAACGTTTCTAAAAGCAGAATCATGTTTCTGCTGTTGTCTTTAGAGAAGAAACTTGAAAAGAAAATGTAACTCATGTTACTCAACAACAACAGTGAATCAGAACTGATGTCATAATAGCACTGCAACAGACTCTGTGCTCCGGAACACTATGGCTCAGACAAACAACATCTAAACCGACCAGTAAACTTGGAGAACCAGATCCCTGCCCTGTCCTCTATGTATGTGTGTGTGTGTGTGTGTGTGTGTGTGTGTGTGTGTGTGTGTGTGTGTGTGTGTGTGTGTGTGTGTGT
>JBBPCS010004554.1:0-11221 GCA_037974645.1 Hollardia meadi | reverse complement strand
GGTGTTTTTGAGCATTCCACAACTTTCCCAGTCTTTTGTTGCCCCTGTCCCAACTTGTTTGAAACGTCTTGCTGGCAAACAATTCAGAATTGGCATATACAGTATTTACATAAATCAATGAAGTTGATGAGATACAACATTAAATATATTGTTTTTGTGCTGTTTTCATTTTGAATTGAACATCAAAAAGTTTGATTAATGTTTTTCAGAGAGTCCCAAGTTTTTTGGACTTTGTTGAAAATAGCCCGTTCTCATCCCCAGCTCATCAGATATCAACATTTTGTCACGGCCCCTTGCGTCTCATCCAGACACACAAGGTACCCTTTGGCGTCAGGCAGAGACACACAAGGGTTTAATGTTCCTGCAATGTAAAGCCTAACCCTAAACCTAACCACGCGGTTTTTGTGCCTAAACCAAGTAACGTAGACCTTATGTGTCAGGATAAGATGTGCGGGGCAAGACCCTTTGCACGTCGGTCAGAGGCACGTCGCTGAAGGGTAGGCTTAGTGCATCGGCCAGCAATGCCAAAGTACGTTGCACATCTGCACAAGACGCATTTTTTTCTGGCTTGGGTGAAATGTTTAGCAAAAAAAAAAAAGAAAATAGAATGAATTCCAAATAGCAGTAAAGCTAGCTGGGCACACATCAACTAATAGTGATAGGCTGCTTTCCAATTGGCTGGTAGTTCCTTGGGAAGTGGACTGCACAGGATATTCAGCCATGATAAGTAAAGTTCCAAACTGTAGGGAGCAAAAAATGCTTAGTTCATTACTTAAACGGCAGTTGACAGGCAAGATTACCCATGAGTCATTGTGTTCAAACAATGGAGCTCACAAAGGAGTTTTTTATCAAGTACTTAAAGTTTGTAAATCAAATACTCCAATTTCTTGAGGAAACGAGCTATTGTTGAATTTCAAACTACTTGCAAGCTAAATTTACGTTACTTTGGCTTGCATAGCTGTGAAAATTGTAACAAATCTTGGCATCAGTTGTCAGTGCTCATTTATTATATGTTTTATTTCAGTAGTGTAACATTTCCACAGTGGCAGCAACATGTATATGAGGGGTTTATGTTCCCAGGGTAACGCACAGAGAAAGTGATGTCTGTGTGGGTAATGTTGAAGGGTGTTCTAAATGGAAGAACTTTGTCAAGGGAAGTTCCCTTAACTGAATTTTTTTTATAAATTAAAATGTCAAGTTTGGCACATGAAAAGTGTAGGTTTAGAGTGGCTAACAATTGCCTGCATTTTGAATAATACTTTCAAAGATAACCAGGCCTGGTATATTTATTGGATATTAAAGTCTCCTCTTGGGTATGTAAATATGTGCTTTTCTGGCAAAGGAAACCCTACTGTGTGGTGGATTATGGATATTGTGTTGAACTGCCTCTCTTTGAAATGTTAGCTATAGTGGGGATCTAGTGAGGAGTCAGAGGAGAGGTAAATGGAGAGAGGAAATAAGGGGAGGTGAAAGTGAAAACTGGAGGTAAGAACACAGTAGGGAAGGGAGGAAAAAAGAGAAAATGAGGAGAAAGCAAGAGTTCAGGCCTTTGCGATTTCATTTGTGCCTGAAGTGTTTCAGATTAATCCATAAAGAAATCAAATTAAAATAAAATGAGAGGAAATGAGAGAAGAGTGGGGGGGGGGTTGTAGCGTTGAAGAAAGCAGTGCGGAATGAGCGTAAGAGGGGAAGACGGCTTAGTGAATAGAAATAGAATAGAAAAGATGCAAAAGAGGCGGATAAAAATGTGGCTGAGAGGAGATAAAGAGTGAATAGTGCAGAAGTTTGTAATTATAAAGAGGGAGAGAGAACAAATGAATCAGCATTGCCTCAGTTGAATAATGCAATGGGGGAGCTCGCAAACACACACTCACACACACACACACACAGCACAGGGGGTGTATTTTGAGCAGGGCTAGCTAGCCGGGACACACAGAGAGAAACACATACAGGTTCAGCGAGAAGATCTGTGGCTTATGGGAATGACTCATGTTCAAAAGAGAAAGAACTTCTGTTGAAAATGCTTATTTTACTTGATGCTGCATTTGAATTGTCTCAGGACACCTCGGATAACTGTCTTTCTCCGAATGCGTATTGCCCACCTGCACTTTGTAGACTAACATTTATCTGACGGAAAGATAATTTGACGTTGGGAACAAGGGCAAAACAAGACTGAAAGGCTCACAAACAAGCTGCAAAGTTAACTTTAGAAGGCCATCGTCACCAGAAAAAAATCAACACTTGATTTCTTATTTGTGTCATTCTCTGCCACATTCAGTGAATTGACAAAAACAAAGGCTTTCACTATGGAGATTTTTGTTTTCTTTTAAAAAGTATTGAATGCCACAACATAAAACAAAGTGTCATTTTTAATTTGCACCAGTAAAGTGTTTTTGAATGTCACATCCCCTTTATGAATACAAATGCATTTCTCAACACTCGGAACGGCGTGAGAAACAAAAGTCAATTTCGATAGACGTGTTGAGGGTCACAGAAAAGGTGTATTAGGAGGTCCATTATATCACTAACGCCGTTTGTGTTTTGTTTGAAGCTGACTGGATTAATTATACCACAGCATGAAGGGCAGAGAATGCCTTCCTTTCAATCCAAATGTGTGTTGAGGACATCTTACATTAGAACATTGCAAAATACAGACATGGCTACAGTTTAAATGTTTAAATGCATTCAAAAGAGGTGCGAGCAATGCATTCAAGCTCATTATTGGTCATTCAGGTCAATTTTTCACAGGTGATTTTAAAAAGTCAAAATATATACTTGTCAAAGAAGTTTGAAAGATTAAAGATACAGTGAAATGAAAATGGAAAACTGTCACTTTCTGGAAAATAGTGACTACTTTATGGGAACTTTTCCTGCGTTAGTGTACATATGAAGTCTTATCAGAGAAGCATCACAAATATCTTTCCTGTCGAATCTTTCCGGTCCTTAACTGATACTTTTTTGGTAAACATTTGCAAACGATTGCTCATTGGATATTCCCCTCCCCAAGAATTAAACCATAAGGGTGCAACTCTAAAACATCCTGACGATGTTGAGTGTGGAGCGAACACAGGGAGCTCATACTGTGTCGCACCATCCATTTTTTTTTAGAACGCTGCTGTAGCAGCAAATGTGGGCGTACGATGTAGTTGCACTGTAAAATGTGTGTACACTGTTGGGTAGTTTAATTTATAACAAAATAAGATATTTGCATTATTGTAGTGGAGTAAAAAGTACAATATTTCCATGAAGTCAAAAGTAGCATACAAGGAAAAGATTCAAGTACACGTACCTCAAATGTGTACCTCAGTATGGTACAGAAACCTCACTTTTCCTCACAAACCTCTCTACAGCCCAGAACTGTTCAGGTCTGAGGACATGTGCAGAGTGTTTGGAGAGGGCAGAGTGCGGTTGGTGTGGTGATCCCAGCAACACCGGCAGGGGGGTTTGCATGGAGGGCTCCTACCGTGGTCCCCTGAAGCCTGCCAGGGCTGGGCCCCGAGACCGACTCCGAGACAAGGACATGTTGCTGCATCAGAGTCTTTGTTCATCTGAAAGAGGCTACAACTGGGCCTACATCCAATGTCCCGGTGAGTGGAACCATCAGATCACTCTATATATATATATACAGTATATGGGGTAATGTAGTTTGGTATGAATAGCACAATGGTGTAATCGTGGGGAGGGTCGCTGGGGAGGAGGGTGGATTTATGTAATGGATTAATTATTGATGGATTAATATAGATTAGGGGTAGGGCTGGACAAGCATGTTGCTTCTCCCTACTCTTTTTCGGACATCAAATGTTAATTAATGTTTCTCATTGAAAGTCTGTTCATTATTTATTGATGTATTGTTCTATCTTTTTTTTCCTACATGTATATATATACAAATCTAATCAATCAATTCTCATCTTTTGGCCACAGTCAAGCAGAAGGAGTCATTCTGTTTAGATCGAATACAGCTGCCAGAATTGTGTAAATGTAAAAGTAGGAAAATATACTGTACATCATTATATACTGTAATTCTTTAAGTAATTGCAGGTTACTTGTGACTCAGGAGAAAGACTGGCTCACAAAATAGCACTTACACATTAAACATCAGTAACAACTCACACAAACTACAGCCTAAAATGATCATAAATTTGATCTGACTCCTCTTTGAACAATAAAGAAAGTATAATCTTCATGAAGGTGGGATTTATTACAGTAGTTTTAGGTAGGTGCACCTTCTTCCTGTATCTCTTACTCTGTGTTTTGTGTGTGTGTCCTGGCAGTGTGTCAGTGTAATGGTCACAGCAAGTGTGTGAATGGCAGCGTGTGCGAGCACTGTGGGAACCTGACAGCCGGGACGCACTGCCAGAGCTGCATGCCCGGTTACTATGGCGACCCCGTCAACGGAGGGAAGTGCAATGGTGAGTGCAAAGTTCACAGGCAAAGTTCCTGTGTTTATATTTGGTTTGAGCATCAGCAAAACAATGTCCTGTTTTAAGCATGAAACAGCCCTGCAGTGCCGTCTCTATTTTTGTCTGTAATGTGCATCTTTTAAATTTTACCTTTAAAGGTGCAATTTATAAGAGTTGACCACCTGTTGAATTCATACGCACACAACTGGGGGGCAGCATATCACTAGAGTAACTGCTAACTGCTGCTAAGTGTGACTGATGTAACTAGTTAGCTTATTTAGCTGTGCAGCAAGCTGTCTGGCTTGGGAGTTCAGAGCACAAAGGGAGTGTTGGTGTTTACACCGCTAGCACAGGAGCTCAGTGTCCTCATCCCAGCTCGTAACAAACAGACGTTTTGTCATGCGGCTTTCATGTCTTATCCAGACGCGCAAGGTACCTTTTGGTGCGCTAAGCCTTCCCTGATGCATAACGGGCCCTTTGGCATCCGCGCCCGATGCACTAAGCCTTCCCTTTAGTGTCTCTCGCTCTTATCCTGACGCACAAGGTCAATGTTAATTTGGCTATGTTTGGGCTAAAAAATCACATAGTTAGGTTCAAGATCGGTGATATTTGGTTAAGTTTAGGTACAAAACCTACTTTGTTAGATTCAGGAAATTACTGGTGGCATTTGGCTTCAAACGGGACGCAAACTCTGGTCTCCTGGGTGAAAGTCATGTGTGACCCTCCACTCAACCCCGACCTCCACCCCTGGGACGGATGGCTTTACATTGCTGGTACATTTAACCTTGTGCGTCTGGATGGGATGCGAAGGACTGTGACAAAACGCTGACAGTATCTGACAAGCTGAAAACGGGCTGCACTGGGAGAAGGAGGTTTTCAGGCCGGGGAGAGAGGGGAACCCAACAGGGAATGCTGGCAGGGAGCAGCACCTGGATGGGCACCAAAGCTACAACAAGAACAAGAAATGGCACCAGGCCCTCCGAGACTGACAGAGGCCAGTTTGACAACAGGGAATACAGTACTGAGGTGATTTACTGCACTTCCAACAAGGACTCTGACTCTGGGGACGACAAAAACACGGATAGTGTAGGGAGAGGAGAGTTGTGAAGTGGGTTCGGAGCGGGATTCGGGAAGTTGGGCATCAGTCAATACCCTTCTCCCGAGGCCTGAGCTATACGATTGGACTATCACCTCTTGAGGTACAAAGTGGTATTAGGACACAGGAAGGGCTGAGGCTAGCTGGTTAGCATGCTAACTTTAGTAGATATCACTGCAATACAAAACATAGATATCTTGACATAACGTCAGAACCTTCATTTGTTCATATTCTGTTAATAATATCAGTTCATTTTTGAATTGTTTGAATTAAAATAGCATATTGACCTTTAAAATAAAACCAGTCAGTACAGTGTGAATATTTTAACCTATTTCAAATCAAATCACCTGTTTGAAGTAATTTTAAAAATCACGTTTTGTTTTATCTTCCAGTCTTTGTTTAAAGAATGCTATATTATATAGCAAAAATAATTTTTGAAACAAGTTGATTCCCCCCTCCGAAAGTTTTTAGAGCTCAATTATAGACATAAAAAACTAGAGATTCTTCCAGTGCGTGCTTTGGAGGAATACCCCTTTCAAGCTGTGTGTTGCATTCACTTCTTGTTCTGAATTGCTTTCATAGGAATCATGAGACAATCATTAAAAAGATGAGTAGAAACTTCTGCCAGCAATCCACAACACTGTAATAGACCCACTTAGCCTGATGGGGGCAGTGTTTAAAAGCTGTGAGTGCGTGCTTTTGTTTCCGTTGAGCTTGCAGTGACCACTGGAGCAGTGAAAAGGGAAACTACATGTGCAGTTTGGCTGGACTGTGGTCTGCAGACAGCTTAGTTCAGGCTCCGCGTCCACTTCTTGTCATTTCTAGTGAACAGCAGACGACTCAGAGAAACACTTACAGAGATGCATCCATACTTTTTCTCCTTGAAATCAGCTGCTCTTCCATGTTTCGTTTTGCTTCATATGAAGATGATAAAAATAGCAAATCCCATAATTGAAAACATTAACAACAGATTATGTGTATGGAAGTTAGATGACAGAAGCTGCAGAAGAACATGTGTGTGCATGTGATTTGAAGGCTTTGGGGGTGGGGGGGGTGGGGGGTTGGGTTGGGTTTGGGAAGGTGTACGATATGGGCCTAGATGGGAGAAAACGTCAGAGATGGGAGAGTGTAATGAATGAATGAGCGACTGCTGGAGTGTGAGTGAGTGAGGGAGGGAGGGAGAAGTGAGAGGGAGGTGCAGTAACATCAGTCTTGCTGTGACAGATGTGCGTTTTGGCTTGGCGGCGGCGTGACATTAAATCGCTCTTAATCATTTTCTTATTTCCTGGGTTGACTGGTGTCTCCGTCCCTGGTGGCTTTCGCAGCGAGCGCAGTGCTGATAGATGCACGCCTCTCGCCGCCTCCATACAGGACAGCCTCTGATGCACTTTCTCTTCTGATTGGCGTTCCTTGCAATATTTGTCTTTTCACTCCATCCCCTCTCTCTTTTTTCTTGTCTTTAACATCCCCTGGTCACATTCTGCCTGCTGCTTCTTTCTCCACATGTTCCTTTCCTGACACCCCTTTTTTGCCTTCTTTCCTTTTCATGGTTCATGCCATATTTGTTTAATTTATCTGTTCCTTTTGCTTTATCCATTCTCTTCTGTTTTTTCTCTTTTCTTCTCCTTTTCCCCCCCTTTCCTTGTAGGCTCTGTTTTGCTTTCTTTTCCTCCCTTCTCTTCACTTCTCTCATTTCCTTTCTTTTCTTACCTCTCATGTACTTATTTTTTTTGTCCTTCTTTCCATGTCTCTTCTCATTGGTTTTTTTGCCATCATGACCCTCCTCTCATCTTCATTTCCTTTGTTTCTTTCCCTTTATTCATACCTTTCCTCTTGTATCTTCTTCTCTTGTTTTCTTGTTTTCTTCTCATTTCATCTTATATTGCTTCCTGTTCTCTCTTTTTCCTTTTCTGCCTTAATCTCCTCATTTTGTTTTCTTTCCTTTCCTTTCCTTTCCCCACTTATCAGGTCCTTTCCTCTTTTCTTTTCTTTCCTTTGATTTCTCCTTTCTTTTCCTTCCCTCCCTCCCCTCTTGTCCCTGTTTTCCCTTTCCTTCCTCTGCTCCTGGTCCATTTCCTTTCTTGCCTAATGTGCGGGTTTAACTGAACTCATCCATCCACCTCCACCCTGCGTACATATCCATCTGCCTTTACTTCCTTCCACCAATCATTTTCTCTTTTTCACCTGCTCTTCGCTTCTGTCATTCCCTCTTAAAGTCCACAGTATCTCTCTGTTTTAAATTTCCCCCACTGCTAATCCGTCCATCAATCCATTCATCCATCTTTCTATCTCCATCACTCTCTATCTCTCTTTATATTAAAGGACCACTAGATTTACCTTGGGCTAAACTGTTTGGAGGTAATGATGTGTGGCTGATTACAGGACTGAATGATAGAGAGACTGGGAGAAGAAAAGGCCTCGGCTTTTAGGGTTATAAAGAGGATGAAAGTGTGAGGAAGGCAGTTGGAGAGGGGGAGAGGAGTGAGAGAGGTACAAGAGACAAACCATGCGGTGAGATATATACAAGGTTGATATCGGTGGAAAAAGGACAGGTGCCCTTGGACTGAGAAGCGAAGAAATAGAGGAGGAGATGGAGGGATAAATAGAGAGGAAGAGATGGAGGACAGACAGAGGTGAGGAGAGTCTGTCCTGTCCCCTGTCCCTGTGACAGATGATTAACTAACCTTGTCAAATCTGGATGGTGTGTGTGTGTGTGCATGCGTGCGTGCGGGCCTTTTCTCTGACTGTACGGTTCACCTTGTCCTGCACACACACGAAGTCAAGCACACTCACATCAACATTCAGAGCTGCATCTGATGTCTGTTTAGACTTTAGTCCTTCAGATGAGAACATGCATTTTAGGTGCTGACGGGGAACAGGAATGTCTCCTGGGAGTCTTTGCTCTGCTTGTCTAGTTTTTATTACAGTGGAGAGACAGACTGATGTTTTCCAAACATTTTTTAATCATATTTATGAAAGGAAAGGGTGTGCTGGGGTGCGCTTGCTTGCTTTGCAGATAGAAACATCCACACCTAGAAGTAGTATAACCACAGATGTGTGTGTGGTTTGCTTGATGGCGAGTTAACAGTAGTGCTTGAAGATAAGGAGTGAGTTAACCCTGTGAAGCCCAAATATAGAAAGGTGGATATATAGGTGGATTATAGGTGGATAGGGGTAACTCTCTTTTTCAGAGAGTTACCCCTTGATTCCACCAGGCAACTCTCTGTAATGTCGTGTGTCCGACACCGTTTTGTTCCATCCTCCACATGGCTTCACACAAACGAATTTCACCCAGGAGACCGGAGTTCGCGTCCCATGTGAAACCAAGTGTCAACACTCATTTCCAGAAGCTAACCACATAGGTTTTTGTGCCTAAACTTAACCAAATGTCACCATTGTTTTGTCCCTAAAATTAACCAAAGTAATGTAGATCTTGTGTGTCAGGGTAGGACACGCGGGGCCACGGACGCCAAAGGGCCTGTCGTGCATCAGGGAAGGCTTAGCGCGTCATCTGGCGACACCAAAGGATATCTGGATATGACAAGAACGGCGCATGACAAAACGTCAATATGTGATGAGCTGGGATGAGAACACGTTGGTCTGACTTCCTGCCTGACTCGATCTGCTGTGTGCAGCATGACGCAGCTTCTGTCAAAAGTAGACCAGAAACACGCACACCTGGTGGAATTAGGAGCATTGTCTAAAATGGTCCTGATCAGCTCTGGCGGCCGTGGCACAGCTGCAATGTGGCGCAGACGTGTCTGGTGGAATTTTGGAATTACAGATGCTATGTGTTGAGGCTGTAGCCCCTCCAAAGTATAGCCTCAAAAATGTAATGCTGAGTCATGGGGTAAGGTAGATACCACATGGACACCTCAAGAACTGCTAGTGGTCTTATGTATGGTAAGTACTAAAGCCATGCGTTGATTCAATAACAACAAAAAGTTCATTTTGATGATGGATTCATTTTGAATGTTTATTAAGCAAAGTATCACACATTTGCTTGATCAGTTTTCTCAAAGGGTTTACCAGTTTGCAGTTAATGTTAGTTTAACAAAAAGCCTGAAAACTACCATGGAAAGCAATTAATGAACACACATCAGTTTAGAACAAAAAAAACACTAAAGATTATTAAGACATCTGATTATTACCAAATTTTGGTAGGAGCCACATTTATAGAATATTGGGGGAAACCAGATTTCCTTAAATGAGGTGAAGGGAGAAGAAACCATTTTCTTGTTCAATGGCAGTTTCTAAGTTTCTAATGTGCACATTTTTACTGTATGGTAGGGGTATGGTGAATAAAAACCAGCAATTGAATGTTAACAAGGGTTTTGGAATCCAAATGTCATAGTGCACAAATGTGTTCCCTGATCTCTTGCCCCAATGTGATTTCTTAAAATTATCTGAATACTTGTTTACAAATGATCTAGTTCTTTTAAAAACATTCATAAATTAGTGCTCAGGTTTAGCGACGTGACCAGCGGTGAGCAGACCACTGAGCTCCCCAGCTTCGCTCTGAATTGTCTTCTAGACAACTTGTATTATTTCTTCTTGTGCTTATCTTTTGCTACCCCGTGCTTTACAGTATAATGCTCTCCTGCTATCGGCACCTCATGCTGAACAGTTTTATTGTTTCCATAAATTTTGCATGATTCGCATCAGGAGCTTCCTCTCTCCATCTCGCTGCGATACGCTATCTCTCTCTGCAATATCTCACTTGTTCTCTGAACGCTCTCAGTCATGCTGGTCGTGTGATGAATTGAAACACGACACAAGTCGAAGGTTGCTGTTGGGTATAAAAAGCAGTATGCAACTGGTACTACATACTGTGTACTGCATCCATTTGTAGTAGACAGTTCCAAATACAGACTTTGAGTGTCGCACGGCAAACAATGTCTGAGCATGAATGTTTATGTCACAGTTTGTGTGCCAAAAACTCCAGAAACAGTGTTGGACCCAAATGCAGACAAAGACAACTGTGCAGGTTCAGTTCAGTGATATTTAATAAACACAAAATAGAAGGCCTAAAATAGGATGCAGAGGCAGGCCAGGGTCAAAACATGGGAATCAGTCCAAACCAGCAAACAAAGTCCAAAGGGGCAAAGGCAAGATCCAGAATCCCAAAATTAAAACTAAGCTGAGTCCAAAAACACCAGGGGAAAAAAAACAAGAAAGCACTAAGAAAATACAAGGAAACATGCAGGAACGAAGGCACACCAAGGAACATGACGAACTGGCAAAGAAGGAGGGGAGCACATGTACTTAAATACACAAGAAAGGGAAGGTTAACAAGACACAGGTGAAACACATCAGGGCGGGGCAGACAATTAAAACAGGCGGGAAAAGAACAAAGACTCAAGAAAATACCAGACCATGACAGTTTACTTCAAGATATTAAATGACCCTGCAGTTTTGTTTGTAATTCCAACCCAGGCATTTGGCTAGGAAAGCAATTAACTGCATGAGTACAAAAGTTTGCTTGTTAGGAAAACTTAAGAATAGGCCGTTTTTAGCATTTGAACAAACGACCTATGCTGTTGTGTTTTTTTGCAGGTGGTCCTGACAGATCATGCTTTGTCAGCCTCCCTCCCTCCCTCCCTCTCTCACAGGCAGGTCCCTAATTTTGAGGTTTTTGATGTGCTGTCGCTAAGCGGAGTGCAACAGCAGGAGTTCTTTGAGATGTTGAGTGTTCTCTCTGCACGAAAGTGGTAACCTAGCAGTA
>JBBPCS010004553.1:0-11221 GCA_037974645.1 Hollardia meadi | reverse complement strand
AATCATCCATTTATTAATGTCAGATAGGCTATTTATACATTCTAAATAGATCTGTAGTTCAAAATTCGGTATAGACACTTATTATGAGGGAATCTGTGGCCCGGGTAAAAATTGACCCGGACCATACTGTGAAGGCATGAAATGAACAGTGTGTAAGGGTTAAGCTTCATTCAGGCTAGTGCAGCTCTGTTGCTAGTGTTAGCATCTGATCCATTCCTTTTCTTGAAAGCTTGACACAAGAACAAATATAAATCTGAATGCTTCCTGAATCATTCTTTTGCCTCTCTTTCTCAGCCTCTTTCTCAGTTTTGTTCACTGTCTTTGTGGAAGTGAATTGTGTTTCTGGAAGAGCTCAGTGAGGTCATTCCTGATGATTACTGGGCTCTGACCTCAGACAGCTCAGCCTTGATTAACATTAAAGTGAAGCACCTTTCCTGGAGTGAGAGACTCACTCCATTTGTGCCTCCTCTTGAATTAACTCTTCCTGTGCCCCCTCTCCGCCTCCATCAACAGCAACAACTGAACTAGGAGATTAGAACTGCTGCCTCCATTGTAATAACTCAAAGCCACCAACACGTACTGTCCACACTACATTACAGTATGCTACATTGATATTGATATTTTTATTTGATAGATTCAAATATCTCCTCTCTGCATTTTAATTTCCATTGTGCTCATTATTTTTATATAATTATTTATTTAATATTTATTTATATATTTATTTATTTGTTTAATCTCCACAGTCTTTTGACTCTTCACATCACATATACATTTAAGCTTCAACAGTGGTGTTCAAACACCTTTTGAAAAATGCAGTTTTGGTGATTCCTGCATGCCTGATTTGGCCATAGAAGAAACCCACCAGAATCTGTAAACAGTCATATCTTCCTGACGTGTTATTTGTTATTGTAAAGCCTTAAAACATGGTGTTATATAAATATAAGGGAGAATATTTAGAGTTTTAGGGATGATATGAGAAAGCAAATTTGTTGGTCACCTAGATGTGATAGAAACCTGGAAACCTGCAGGTTAAATAGCACCGAGAAGCTTTGTATACAGATTTATAACAAGTCGTTTCAATATAGAACAGTGGCATTGGCACCAGAGCCACCACTAGAGGGGACTGTGAGGTGCCACATAGGCGCACCACATTTGGACAAAAAAAGCTGTCAGTAAAGGGAAGTAAATATTGGAACTGCCTATCGCTTGCAATAAGGGAGTGTCCTACATATCCCACTTTTAAGACCCAACTCAAAAATGGCTTACAGCAAACCAGAACTGTGATCATTTTTAACTTGACGTCATACAGTGTATTTTGTCTTTCTCTACTTGTGTATCATATATTTGTACCTGTATATTGTTACTTGTAATGTTTCTGTTTCTGTTACCTGCCTAGGGACTATGGATGGGACTATGAATTAGCAATTTTGCTAACTCCGGCATGTTTACATCTTGTATTTTTACTTGATGTTCATTAACGTGCTTTGTCCCTATCAAATAAACAATTAAATAAAAATAAATAAATAAATAAATAGAAGTCTCTGAACCGCATCTGTTCTGGCACAAGGTCCATCTGCGAGTCAATAAATCAATTTAATTAAACATTCCCTAGAAAGTAGATGTGTTTTGGCATAAAAAATAACGCCGGAGCTCATTAATCCCTGTGCCTCCTTCCCAAGGAGGTTCAGGTTTGGTTTTTTTTAAGTATTAAATTAATCAGGTCACCTAAACTGCTTTACCAAACTATCACCAGTCATTTCCTAAACCTAACCAAGTAGGTTTTGTGCCTAAACTTATCCAAAGTAACGTAGACCTTGTGCGCCAGGATAAGACATGCAGGATGCGAGCCTTTGCGTGTTATATCACACAAATGTCCAGCTGTTCATGTTTTTTACTAACCGTATCTACATGGATTTATCAGCTGTCGCTGTCTGTGAGAGGCAGGTTCCCCTCACTTGCTACGGTGGGCTGGGGAATAAAATCAATTAATCAATAAATACAAAAACTGTTGATTTCCTCCCGTGGAGCTGACATGAAAAATGTTTCATACCCCCTAGGGTTAGTCAACTCAGAGTTCAGACTTAGGTTCAGGGCAGATTAATCCAACCCTCTCACCCCTAGGTAGCTTTACTTTCCAATACGTTCACTACAAGTGCATCAACAATTCATTTCCTATCTGGGCAGAAGCCTTATACTTCTCTCTGTGGGCTGGTTGGTGATGACTTGACAAAAGTTCATCAGGCTGCAGACAGGCCTTAAGGTTATCACAAGGCTTTGCTTCTGTCCAGATGCCACCGATGCTCATTTTTTATGTCATCATGACCACCAATCAGATGGGATTAAAAGGATTTTGTTTTAATTTGCTGTTTGCTGCTCTACTTTGATCAGTTATTTTGTTTGTTCCACTTTGTATCATTTCCTCCACTCTCATGTTTGTGGGTTTTTCAGTATGTGTGCTTGTTCATTGATGAGTTCCTGAAAATGTGTCAAGCCCACACAATTATTACAGCAGGGTGAGATTTATCCCATTAGTTAAACTCCTTAAAAAAGTACATGCGCGGGCAGTGTGTGTTTGTATGTAAAAGGCACCGACTTCGTTTTAAGACTCATATTCCTCAAGTGCGCATCTGTCATTCAACTTGCACAACAGTTGAAACTAAACATACTGTAAATTTGGATGAAAGAGCTTTCCAAACTCAGTAATTATTTGTGGGTTCGGCGCAGAAAAAAATGTTTACACTGATCTTTCTATGGTTTCTACAAATCCAGCTCAAGTATTCTCACATGAAGCACAGGTAGGTCTTTTGGAAAAGTACAAGGCTGCTGTTGAATTGGATTAAAAAGTCTTAAATTGTCTTGTTTAATGCCGAAACAGGGGATCAAGGCTTCCTCTTCTTTGATGAAGGAATCAATGTCTGGTGTGTTTTGCATTCACTGATTTAAGCTCTTGTGGCATTCTGGGAAATCAGAGTGACTGCCTGATGAGGAGTCACTGTCACAAAGTTGAAATTAAGTCGCTGCAGCTTGAATCTGGTGGGAGGGAACAAAAAAAGAAAATCTTTGCTTTTGTACTTTAAGTCAAGTGTGAGATCCGCCTAACTACATTGTATGTTTTCAGCACCTTACTTAAAGACATACTCAAGAGCTTCTTACAGTATCAGTGCAATAGACAGATGTGCTGAGTTAACTAAGGTCGTTCTGTATAGAGATACTGTGTTTGGGAGTGCTGTCCCTGAGGACTTGCCATGCAAGGATGGAGGTATAACAAACCACAGGGGACAAATTACTAATTGCACAGTTATGGGCAACTGACAACATATACTGACAACAGTTACATCTGTTTCACTCCAATCATTCTCAGTGAAGACTGAACAAGAGGTGCCCCCAGTACCAGGGCACCTCTGAACATGGCGCATCTGAAAGTGACGCTGTCCTACAGACACAAAGGGACACAGGCAGTTTTATTAATGTCCTGCGATTGTATTATTGCGACTGCATTGCAACCTTAATGGATCCTTGTTCCCTGTTGCAAGACTTCTTGTTGAGGAGGAGACTGTGAGTCAGGGTTCTCTTGCTGGGCGGGAGGTGGACTAGAAGAGAGAGGAATGCCATGTTGTGTGGAACGCTGCTCGCTCCGATGATCTTGCAAACTGTTGCCGGCTGGTAAAACATTGATACCTGAGGCATTTAAAGAAAGCCATTGGCACAACTCAGTGCACACGAGCGTGGGCATTGTTGTAGCGCATTGCAGATTTACTTCTGGAAAACCAGAGGTGATTGTGGAAAGACAAAACAAGATGGTTTTGGTGAGTTTTATTTTGTTTATGCAGCATTTATATGATGTGTGATGATTTAACAAGGCAATTAAGCTTGTCTTAGTTCAGTAAAAGAGAGAGACTTGAAGGTGTTCGGTTGTATTTTTCTGTTTAGTAAAGAAAATAGGTGTGAGAATATTTCCTTTTCTTGATGTTTTGTGAGTTTGTTTTGTTTACTTATTAGACTAAATGTTAAGAGAGCTTGTGAAACTTATCTAAGTCAGCACTCATATACACGTCCAAGCTGAAGCTACAGAGGGCTATCAGACTATCGCCTCTAGAAGTATAAAGTGGTTAGCTGCTAGCTGGTTAGCAAGCTAAACTCAGTAGATATCTTTGCAACACAATACAAAACTCTTTGTATTAATTGTTTGCTTGCTCCGTGTTCTTTGCATGATGCTGCTTTACTGCTTTCGTGTTGTTTGTCTGCTTAAAACTGTTTGTATTAATTGTTTGCTTGTTATGTTCTTTGCATGATGCTGCTTTACTCCTTTAAGCTTTTTATTCTGTTTAGCTGTTGGTGTTTTGCCTTCTCTGGCTCTAACCTAATGTGATGTGTTTTTTGTGTTTTTATTTTTTTTTCATGGCCAATCTAACACCTGGCCGAGGGACAACAGTTGAAAATTAGCCTTTTGGCTAACACTGGCACATTTACAGTGATGTTGATTAATGTGCATTGTCCCTGTGAATAAATAAAATAAAATAAATAAAAATAGACGTTTTTGACATAAGGTCAACACTGTTGTTTCTTCACATTCTGTTGATAATGTATTTTTTGTACATTTTAAACTAAAAATTATGACCATATCTTACAAATTGCACCTTTAATGTTGGCCTGCTCTAATGACATCCAAGACAGCAGGCATTATTGCACTCAGGGATGTGATATCATAGACCCAAGGATTAACAGAATTGCATTGTTGCCAAAAGGAGCTTTAAGCAGGAATATAAATATTTTATATTGTAAATCATATCAAACACATAACTGTTAGCTAATTCCCACTGGTAACAACCAGCTGTGAAATACCTCAGCGTGGTCAGTACTTGTATTTGTACTGGGATGGTGTGGCTCCGTCAGGTTGGCCTGTCTGACGCTGAACCCAGTTCAGCATATGAATCCAAGAGCACGGCTCTAGGGAATCTGATATCGGCTCATTAGCCAGTCATCATCATGGGCCAACAAATCTTTGTGGTCTTTGAACACCCTTATCCTCCTAATCCTTCCATTTGTGTAGTCCTCTAGCAGTGTGAGTGCGTCCAACATGCAGCTTATACACACGGCTGTCACTACAATATTTTTTACAGCAGTAGTTCCACAGAGCTCCGTGTAACATGTGTTTAACATTATGAAAGGATCTATTTTTAATCCAAACCATGATGTTTTGTAATGTAATCAAGTATTTTTGTTGCCTAAACCCACGCAGGCCACAACTGAACAGTTGTCCCATTGATGAAAGCCTTGTATACAACCCACTCACGCACAGCACCATGATGACCTCTCCGGCTTTGTTACTCTTTGTACTATGTGCTTTCTGACAGAAAGCCCTATAGCTAACTTCTCCCATGTGCATCCAATCCAAAGTGACTAGAAAAAACACATTTTAAAAAATCACAACACAGATGAAAGCTGATTTGAAGATGATTTGTTTCATCTACAAAAGGAAAAAAATTATTGAAACAAAGTACAACTTACCAAGAACAGTTTATATGTGTCTGCTGTTTTGCAACACCACCAGAAATGGTTCACAATGACACAATGGCCAGGTTCTTCACTCAGTGCTGCATGTCCACACTGTGCTTGATTCCAAGACTCTTGTACCGCCCCTTTTCTGGATCTGTAACACAATATTTACAGACATGCAATTATGTCAAAAGTAGGTTAACCATAATGTCAACCAAATGATGTGGATATAAACTTACAGATTTCCACTAGCTTCCCCTCAGTCATTAGTTGATTCATTGGCAAGATGATCATTACATATTTTGCTAAAAACCTGTATTTTCAACTGTTTAAATGAATCTTGAGCATGTGTGCCTTATTTGCCTTTACACAGGGATTCAAGAGTCCCAAATACAACATTTTATTGAGAGTTACAAGGTTTTCATACTACAACATTGCTATATGACTGTCTACATGTGAGACTGTGCGGGCAGCATGTTTTATGTGGGCAGCATGTATTACAACAATTCACCCAGCTGTGTCACAGACTAAGTGGATTTTGTGTAGCTCAGAAATAGAACACATCTCGCCCAAAGCAAGAGACAGCTGTGCCTCTTACACCAGTATTATAATCTTGTCAAGAAACAGTCTGGAGCTGTTCTTTTCTCTTCATATGGCAGAATGAGTTTGTGGATTCAGATTGTTTGCTTCAGCATTTACATGTTAGAGAATTTTATTTTAAGACTTACAGCTGAAGCAAAAAACCTGCAGTTTACGATAGTACTGACATTTGTTCATATAGTCAGGCCATGTCATTTGTGTCGTGTTGTCAGTGCTGGAGGGCATCCCTTGTTGACATCAAAGGTTTGAATCTATGGTTTCTCAGCAATTTAGACTTTGTTGTTGCAATGAAGCTGTGTTCTCAGATCTCACCAACCTTGGAAAGGACAGTGTTATTGAAATGATGGCCAAAACAACAAATATAAGACTATAGATGTATGAGCCCTAAAGCTGACAGAAATAAAGGCCATCAGACAAATCAAAACAAATAATGATTAGTTAAATAATTAGGGGTGGGGTGTAACAAAATGTATGTTTTTCCTTCAATCAGTGCAGAAAAAAAACAATGCTTTTTAGTTTTTTTCTTTATAGCTTACAATCAATCAGTTTGATAAAACAATGTTTTAGCTGCTGTTACCCTTGCAAGTATCTCAAATAGAGAAATAAAAATACAACAAGTTAAAATTGTGACACATGAATCAGAGTATTTGAAGCATTAATCATCAGTTATGTCATCATTGGTGCAATGCCGATATTGACTTTCCATTGCTGGAAGATCTCAGTGCTGCCCTGTAAGACACCAGAAGAAGCTGTTCTGGGGCTGTTTATCAGTTCCTTTGGGCTCCCAAGCCTAAAGCTTATTTGTAACAAACTATCAGTACAGTGCAATGAAACAGCCTCACCTGAGGCAGGGGATAAGATTACCTTGCATTTTTACCACAACCATGTTAAATTCAGCTGGTTACATTTGGGTCCATACGCTGTAACTCAGTTTAACTCCAGCTTCTTAGCGGCCATCTCTGTCTCATACAACAGCTGCCAGTGCCATAAATATACGCCGCGAGTGCCAAAAGTGGCCCCTTTGAGGCCAATGGGCCTGCTTTTGGACTAATGCATAGATACCTAACTATTTCTTTTATTTTGCTCTTAAATAGATTTAATTTATTTAATTAATAACTTTAATTAATAACTTTCCCGTCTCGCAGGTTCCCATGGATCACGGTTGGACCTACTGCTGTGGTCCTGCTTGACGCCCACTATTGTTATTCTGTGTGCCTTTGCAAGGCTAGGAAATCTTAAGTGTGCCTGGTCTCTCAAAAATGTGAAAAATGTATAGTCCTGTGTAGAAAAAAATAATTACATATTTCTACATGTAAAGAATTGTATTGTGGACACAATAGACCCCATGTTGTCTGTTAAACAAAAAAGGGTTTTTCCTGGCTCAGAATGGGCCTTTGAGGGGTGACTACACAGGACAGTAAGCATGATCGGTCCACATACAGTTAGAGCTGGGCTGATATAGGCTAGATGAAACATTTTGTCATAAATGGAGGAATGGAGGAATGTTTTTTATGAGTGGTGGAGCAGGTGCAAGTTGATATGCATACAGATGTTTGCATATTGACTTATGGTTAATTGAGGGGAATTGAGACTCATGTACAATGACTTAGAATCCTAAAACAGAAACAAATGAAATTAATTTGTATGCATATCCCTGTCTTTGTGTTTACACAGCGTTATATGCATTTGTCTCCTGGAGTAGAATATCCATCTGTATCCATCCCTTTCTCAGTAGTTTGAATTTTGACTCTATCCATCGCTCTATAGCTTGAATGTGACTATGAACCAAAACATACAAGTCTCTGTCCTTTTGTCCTTTTCTTTCTTTCCTTGATATGAGTTTCTTCCTTAAACTGATCCTTTTTGTTGTTAAAGGTGGACCTCTTTTAGCTTGACAGTGGATCGATTGGGAGTTTCTGTACGGTGTCCATATAGCTGTCATGTTTTACAGTAGAACAATCCAGTAGGCCGTTGAGATAATGACCCTTTTCTCCGTGCTTTCTGACAGGGGAGATGTGAAGCATCGATAGCCTCCATTCAGCTATTTTTAATGAGAAATTCCTCTGGGTATCCCGTCTCTTTAGGTGTTGAAGAGCTGAAGAAATTATTAGTGCATCAAAGACAGTAGCCATGGTTACATCTGCTACATATAGACACCCATGCAGAGATGTAATATATGACATATGCCCCCTAGATCGAGTGATTTTACTTCACATACATACATCCATACTTTAGATATATGAAAGTGTAAGTTTATAGTATAAATGAAATAAAGTTTGTATATACACACATATTAAAATATATATAAAATACATTTTTATATTGTAGGCTATTATATGTTGTGACCCTATATGTTAACAATATGGGCTTTGGGGTAAATAGTGTATGTACATAACATATGTCTACAAGGTAGACATACATTTTATATACACATGTATAATATGAAATACATAACATGTATATGTTATGGATTTCACCATAACATGTGTAAAAATATGGATAAAAAGCTAACACACTAATATCTCTGACAGTTTAACATAATTTCTGTGTTGTAATAGGGAGACCGAGGCCCCCTCCTGGAGCCAGACCTGGGAGAGGAGCTCGCATGTTGAGAAGAACGTCATGTGGCCGGGCTTTATTCCATGGGGCCCGGCCTGGCACAGCCCAAAAAAACAACAGGGAGACTTCAGGGCAGGGCAGGGCAGATGCTTGTGTGCTTGTGTGTCAATCCTACAATCCCCCTGCCCCATTTGTTATCAGCTCCCCACAAGGATGTTTTATTTATGAAAAATCAACAGAACAAAACAGTTGTTTCTGTATGCTTTCTCACAAGTTTTAGCTGCATAATTTGTCTGGATCTGTGGTGGTGTTACTCTTGCTGTGCTTGGTGCACGACTTAAGAATTAATACAGAGGCAATGCTGACTATGCTAAATATAATACAGGCTTCAGTATTTTAAGTGTTCATTTTTCTCATAAGTTTGGTTTAAATTTGTTATTTGATGATGAAAAAGAGGGTCAAATGTCATGATTGACAGCTGAGCCCTGCTCGTGAATGAGTTGGGTGGGTGTATGGGCGGGAACTCTATACCGCTGAGAATAATAATGACGACTGTATTTGCCTTCACCTAACCCTTTTGCACTTATTCCAGGTTGCCAATACAGCACATTGACCACAGTATTGTCGCTGAAGGCCTGTATTTCACCATATTACACCATATTGCAACAGAATCTAGCCTAACCATGAAAAGAATAAATGTTGTGCAGGGACTTGACTTGCAGCTTGGTCTCACTGACACATAAATGCACATTTATACTACTTATGCTAAGCTCATACCATTAACATACAGTACAACAATACATACAATACAGTTTCTGCCTATGAGGACATGAATATTTCCTGTTTGTGTGAGAGAGGGCCAATGTGAATCTGTGCAGAAGCTACCTGGTTGATATATAACCACTCAGGCATTATAATCATGGGTAATGTGGCACCATTAACATTTGCATGCTAACCTGTCATCTTCTCGTGACAATGTTTGAGTTACCGAACCCAAGCCGTATGTTGCATGTTGAGGAGCTGCAGACTGCAAAGAGATGAGTATAATAATGTTAGTGAAGGATATTTTTGCATGTGTGTGTGTGTGTCATCATCTGTTCTCTCCAATGCAATAGAATGTTTTTGAGATTCTGACCTGCACAGGTGTGAGTGTGCTTTGTTATAATGACTAAAGGCCCTATTTAACCGATCTAAAGGGCACGGTCTAAAGTCTATGGCGGAAGTGCATTTAGGGTGTGTCCATCTCAATTTTGCTAGTTAAACGGTGAACAATCTGGGCACAAAGTAGAAAACAAGGCGCAAAGGGGTTGTATTTAGTCCCTTAATTATTCATAGGTGTGTTTGGGGTGTAACATAAATTAAACCAATTAGAGTGTAATCTCCTATTCCCTTTAATTGTCAGGTGCGTCTGCTCAGGGCGCATTGCTATTTAACCAGCAGCACTCGTCTCGCTGAGGGACAGGTATGTGGTCTTTGGCTGGAGGACCCTCTGCCTCCACCGTCTCTTAATCCTCTGTACCATCAACAACTCCATTTGACTGCATATGAACAAATGCACCGATCTTTAACTGAGGAGGAGGAGGAGGGCTGCTGCGTGTTGCTGTGTGTGTCATAGAGCCGACTACAGTCCGTAGATCGGTTCATAAAAATACCATCCTGATTAACAGCAGATGGGTGAAGTAATACATCATTATTGAGGAAAAAATTAATTACATTATCTGCAACGATCCAACAGAAGGAGAGACGATACGTGTCTCTCCATGAAGAGCCACTCTCACTCACACGAGTGACTGCGCATTTACACACAGCGGCTTAAATTCATTGATGATTTAAATCTCCTGACAGGCAGACCAGTCAAGATGTAATGTTAATTATGGTTCTGTGTTAATCTACTCATCTAAAAGATCACACACAGTCCAGGTTCAGATCCGAGTTTTGAAGTAAAACTCAAAGTTTAAGTCCCTCTCCTCTGGAGAGTTTCCTCTGACCTGCCAAGTTTATAACTTAGTTTTGCTGCTTAAGTGACCCACGATATTTGCTGCAGTGACATTACTGCAGCGTTCATGGAAACATTTAAGATTTCTGAAAGCAGCCTCTCTAAAGCTCTCAAACCAGACATCAGTGTGTAACAAGCAGAGTGTATGAGCTCTGTGAAGCCGCTTATGTAGGCGCATCTTATTATCTGAATAATGCGCCTTTTAAATAGCAGGAAAATCACTGCACGATTGACTGGTCAATGGCACAAGTGCTTCCTCCTGCCTCAAGATAGCAATGCGCCTGACCACACCTCATTTTAAGACCAACACGCCCATGGGCGCACACATGGGCACAAGTATATTTGCTACTTACACACACAATGTGGGAGCTGGGCATAAAAATGAAAACTGCAGCAATTGGAAACTAGGACTGATACTTGCGTTGGCACAAGATAGAGCCCTAAGAGTTCTGTATGCTTGACTGGGGGAACCTTGTGTCTGTGAATTTGTATATAAGTAGTGTGTGTGTGTGTGTGTGTGTGTGTGTGTGTGTGTGTGTGTGTGTGTGTGTGTGTGTGTGTGTGTGTGTG
>JBBPCS010004552.1:0-11221 GCA_037974645.1 Hollardia meadi | reverse complement strand
ACACACACACACACACACACACACACACACACACACACACACACACACACACACACACACACACACACACTCTTGTTCCTCCTACAGGTTCAATTTGCTGTAGCTTCTTGTTCCGCAGAGTGTTGGTGGAAAACAGACTAATATTCAAACATTCTGCATGAGACTCGAAATTAAAGGAGATTATGAAACAAACACTTCCTGAAGTCTGAAATGTAATTACATGATTTAATGCCTATCGTGTTGCCTTCACAACATCATACAACATTTTAACCTTAACGATTTTTAGAAATCTGCCCTTCAACTGAACTTTAGCCTGGTTTGCTACAGGTTTAACTAACAGGGACAGTTCAGTTTTCCTCTTACCTGTAGAGCTATTTATCCATCTAGATTGTTTTGGTGTGAGATGCTGAAATTTGAAGATACTACTACACTACACTGTATCACTGCACAGAAGAAAACGTGCCTCTACTCATGAACGAGAGTCTCGTGCTCGTGACAGGGTGGGATGTAAACATTAATGGCGTCCTCCTCGGCTGAGCTGTAACGTTAGCCAGCTTAGTTACTAGCCTATCGTCCATGATGAATGCTTCCTTCTGCGTGGTGATATGGAAAGAAAATATTTTCCGGTAAGAGACATTGCTGCTCCTCTGGTGTAATCCAAGTCTCTGGAAGCCCAAAGATGTTTTGCAAAGACGTTATTTCCACCCTTTTTCAAGCTGAAAGCTTGACTGTAGGGGTTTGCACTCAGGCCTTCAAGTAACCTGCTGCAGTTCATTAGATTTCAGCTTATAAAAGTGTGTAACTAACATCTTTTCAAAACAATTTGGGATATTTGTGCTTCTGAAGATTTGGATTACACTGGACGAGCTGTGTTTTTGTCTGTTTTTTCTGTTTGTTTTCAGGCTGCTACACTGTTTTGCTGTGAAGATCCAGAAATATTGTCATCGGCATGACGGTGAGTAGATAATGACTGAATTTTCATTATTGGGTGAGCCGTTCCTTTAAACTGACCTGGAAGAAGTCAGCAATGGTGGCCACATGGCTGGCACAGGCACACTTCCTGGCATCCGGCACGTCCTCCCCGACCTGAGAGAGAGAGAGAGAGGGATCCCAAACAAAAGTTAGAGAAAGAAGGAGAGAGGGAAAGAAAGAGAACAGAGAAGCAACAAACAGTTTAACAGCAGCTGATGTGTTTCTCTGCTGTTTTCTGTGAAGTTTAATCCAAACTTCCTTCTTCTTCTTTGTCCTCCGAGTGCTCAGATTCACAAGGACAGTTTCCCCCTCGCTTCAGTCTCATTAGGGCCTTTTGTTGAGCTGCGGTCACGTTCAGTTACTTATACAGTGGTACCATGTGATTCAGTAATCACAGCTCATTCAAAGCAATACAGTGCAAAGCGGTGATTACAGAGAGAAAGAAGCGCTGGAAAAAATCTTATCTGAGTTCATGGTAATTTATCTCTCAGACCAGCTGAAGAAGAGAAAGAAAGAGAGAGCTTGAATGTTATTCCAGTATATTTCAGAGTTTGTAGTACACTTTGATGTATTATTGGAGTATTTCTGTTAATTTCTAATCCATATTTTTGCTCTTTTTTCCATTTCTGGCTCATCTCTGGCCCAGTTTGCTGCGGTCTGGTGCTCTTTTGCCTGTTAGTGTTGGACTCCTCTGGCTCTGCTCACACTCTCATTCAAACACCAAATGTTTTGTACTTTCTCAGTCTCCTTTCAGCGCAATTACCAGTTCATTCTAGTGCTTCCTGTCCTCGTTTCATTCAACTCAATGTTTCTAATGAAGCGTCTGACAAGTCACGAAATGTTAATACTGAACATATCTGGAGTATGTTTACTGATTTCATCAGTTTTTCCTGCTACATCTGTTCTTGCTGCAGTTCAAAATAACAAATGAAGCCTGATTACGGTTGTTTTTTTTTGTTTTTATGCGAAACTCACAGCATTTTAACTGCATGTTTTCATGATGAAAAAACATAAATCTCGTTTCTTTCAAACCAAATTTGCAAACTCTTAATTTTCTCAAACAGGGTTATTTTAAAAAACATAACCAGTGAAGATGATCCAGGCAGCATTTATGTTTCCTTTAAAACTCAACAGGCAAAACAAATGATCAGTATACACACTTAGTTCTGAGCTTCTCTTTTCACCTCCTCGCTCCATTATACCGCTGCCTCTCTCCTTCCCTCTGCACTTATTTTATTATGTAGATACTTGCTCAGGGCGCCGCTGCTGTTGCTGAGTTCAGAAAGCAAAACATCTATTTGAATGCTCTCAGTTGCGCTCAGACTGTGTTTTAATGCTCTTTTAGAGACTCTCACTGCGATAAAATGATCTCCAACGTCACAAATTATTAATTTCTTCCTGTTACATTTGCTTTTCATCATTAATTAAATGGCGGACAAGTTTCTCCGCCTCTGTTCCATGTGTGCTGATACGACATGACTTTTTCTCTCCGTTTGGCCCGTAAGTGGAAGTCCACAAGTTCAAACAGTCATTACGGCAACAGGCTACATGAGTCCACGTGCTCTTTTAGTAAAAACACCACATAACCTGACAACGACTGTCGAGGGGTTTATTTTATTTGTGTCAGAGAGGGCTGCTCTCTTCTTTTTGACATTAAAATCAATCGTATTTGTTGAAAACGACTTCAAAATTGCTGATAGTTCCCATAAAAGCACAGTAAACAGCGATAAATTAGTTAATGTAGCTCAAACTGCTCATATTCCTAACAAATATGACATTTTTCACCACTGCACTCACGACCTTGTGGGTAACACCAGATCTTTTTACTAAAAACTACAAGTCTTTTAAAGACTTTAAAAAGTTAAAGTCAAGAAAACAAAAAAAACAACTAAATTTTGTCCATTTAAAAATTAAAAATTACTACATCTGTTAGATTTTTTTTGTGTGTGTGTAAGTCACCACAAAGGTTTTTTAAAATGCCAAAATTTGAAAAAACAAACATTGTTGGATTTTCATACTTCCAACGGTCTTTGAACAAACTATGTACTATGAATGATTTCTGCCAGGAACAGGAACCAAATCTAAGCTTAAAATAGTTGTATTTGATAAAAATTATTTTATTCTACATTTGAAAATTTCACCAAAAATAAACTCAGTGCAACTGAGAACTGCAAGAGTAAGTAAAACTGTAAATATTTCAATATATAAAGCACTCGCCCATTTTTCCCATTATTGGTACTGGTATTTTGAGTACTTGGAGAAGTGTTTTATATACTGATTCCATATTTGAATGATTATCAAATGATTTATGGTATTATAAATGTGGTATACTGCACTGAAGACATTTTTGACTTCTCTTTACTTCTAGCCAAGATTGTGCTGTTTCTATAGAGGTGCAGAACTTGTATATTGCAGTGAAAAGCCCACAGTTACTAAAATGTGACAGAATAAAAAAAACACACCCAGAAAACAGAAAGAGATGTTTAGTTATGTTGTCAAAGGTTGAATTTCTATTTGCATTTATTTTCCACCAGTTCCAGGTTTGATTCCTCCATGCACCTTAAATAATCTGTTCCTAAAATGTGTGACGGAGAGGGGTGAGTGGTTGGAATGGACACATTTTCTTTGTAGCTCTGAATCAATAAAAGGCACACTTACATGAATATAAGAATAAAAAGTTGAGTCTGAATCTCATTTTTAATGTTGTTAAGTGCTCTCATATCAGTGAGTTTCTGTCCCCCGTCCTGTCAACCATAAGGTGAATTAAAAAATTGTCACCTTACAAAATGAACTCTCAAAATCACAAATTGTCTCAGAGTGCTTTACAATCTGTTCAACAAATAACATGATCAGGAAATGCTCCACAAAAAAAACAAACTAAAAAAGATTTTTATTTTTACTTTTAGGTTTCTTTACGTTTCAGATTCAGATGCAATAATATGTTGTTTAATGTAAAAACACATAAAAAACACCTATAAAGACAAATAAATGCTGTTTTAACCCTCACTGCCTACAGGTGGAGCCAAAATAGGAGGAGCAAATATTTTCTTTGCCTGTAGGTGGCAGCATCAGCTTCTATCTGCCGCTGCTGCTGCCGTCACTTTTCTTGCTGAGGCTGCAGCTCTGTGATTGGATGATGCAGACAGAACCTGGTTTCAGGTCCTGCAGTCAGTGGTGTGTCCTTGTTAAACAAACTGCTTAATTAAAAATGTGCTGTGACCCTTAATAACTTTACTCCCCTTTAATACCTCCGAGGACATTTCTGTGTGTGTGTGTGTGTGTGTGTGCGCGTGCATGCTGCCCAGGGTGCCACCCCTCCCCTCTTGCCCCCCCGCCCCTTCCCTCGACTCACCCAGTTGATGAGGATGTATCGTGGCAGAGCGGCGGTGGGATCCTTCAGGCTGCAGAAGCCATACATCACCTTGCTGTTGTCAAAGGTCAGTGTGATCTCTGCCAGACCACCTCCTGCACCACAGAGCAAGAGACTTCAGTTGTATTATAGCACAGTCACAGTCAGGTTTTAATATTTCTGACTGTCCTGAGGTCTGAGATAGGACAGCCACAACTATGAGTTTAAGAATTGCTTCTGGAATGGGAAGATAGGTCTAAAAGATAGGAAAGATCCTAAGATCCTAAAATAGGACAAGCTAACAGTTAAAGCCACATGAAATGGAAGGCGGAGTTGCCATTTGCTTCTGCATATTTATGTTTCCTGTAAAAACGTTCAGGTAGGGAGGAACTTTTTAAAGTAGCCCCCCGTCATGCAGCTTATACTAGTCGACTCTGCCCGACTGGGATCTAGAAGTGAATACGGTCGATTAAATGTTAGAAGGACTTTCCAAACATGGCCCGAGCGGGAGCAAACACAGCATCCGACAACAGACTGATGACCGACGTAGGTTAGTTTGACAACAGGGAATACTGTACCAAGGTGGTTTTTTGACTCCGGGTTCCCCTGAGCCGAGTTCGCCACTAACTTTAGTGGCGTGGCTAACCAAGCTAGCAGTACATATCTAACAGCAGCTGCAATAAGTCACGTTATCTGACCATCGGGAAACTCTGTAAACCACCTCGGTACTGGATTCCCTGCTGTCAAACTGGCCTGGAGGCTGTGTTCGGTCTCCATCCGGTCTTGTTCACTGGCTCCTGAGACCAGTACAGTTAGCATCAGTTAGCGGTTACTTCAGCAACAAGTAAAGCCATCTGTTCATCAGGAAACACACACTCTGCTCCGACTGCACTCTTCTATGAAATATTAAGCTAGCTCTTACGTGCCATAGAAGACTGACATGATGGGTGGATGTCATGATATTATTGGTTGAAAATGGTTAGTACTAGCTGATGCAAGAAAAATTCAACATTAATTATTGTTAAATAGGGGCACAATATGACAGTGGATGTGATGTTAAATGATTAAAAAGACATTTTCCATTTCAGCTTGACTTTAAGACATTTTTCTGTCACAAGGCCCGTGTTTCTCGTATCTCAGTGTCAAGATGTGAACATACACGTTGGTAAAAACACACAAAAATGATGTATCTAAATGGTATCTGGTCTCTGATCTGAAAAGGCAAATGGATTCCTCTGGGGTTAACAGTGTAGTCTGTCACTGCTGAAATATTCACATCTGTCTCAGGAAAAGCTGATGACATGAAGGAAATGTAGACCACTGTCGACAGAAGTGGCTCTTTATCATGCATCTCTCCAGCATTAGTGATGCAGATACTTCACTGTAGTAGGAATCCTGCGTTGAGGATTACATTAGACTCACAGAATAAGCCGCGGCTCTCTTTCTCAGAAACGAAGCTGAAAGTTGTCCTCAATGAAAGTGAAGTCTATTAAAAAGCTATCGGAACATGTTGTTTATATGTTACGCTTGCAAAGATCATTCATTTTACTGTGACTATATTTAGATATACATACCTTCACCGATTATTTATCTATTTATTGTTCTTTTACACTCTTAACTGCTGACATAAATATCTCACATTCATTTCCTCCCACTGTGTGCATGTGTGTTCCACAGAAGCCATTTTTATAAGATCTAGAAGAGGTAATGTGGGTCTGAGTCACAACATTATAAGAATTAGGTGTTATATACATTATAAACAAGATAAATGTAGGCTATCTATTTAAAATAGGTGAGAAATGTTATTTTTAGATTCCTTCCAGTGTATAGGGGTTATGTCACTATGTATTTACTAACTTGTGCAGTCATGCATCCTTTCAAATTACACATACAACGATGCAATATTATTGCACTCTAGAGGACAGTTTGTATGTTCGGCATCAAATGGAGGAGTATCATTAAGCTATAATGATCATGCAGCGAGTCATTAACTGTAGTAATAATGAATCCAACTCTCTGGTGGCTCAGTAACAGTCAGGAAACAAAGAAGACGATAATTTTCCCCCCAAAAGCAACTGAAGAACCTGCAGAGCTCATCAGAGTTACAACAGCTGGTCTGCAGCAGCCTCAACACATGATGCTAACAGACAGCCATTTTCATTAAAACAGCTATTCTCAACCAGTATGCTGGGGACCACTGGTGGGCCTCAGAGCATCCTCTAGTCGGCTTTGTAATTTACAAAAATAGTTATTTTTATATCTAAAGGGGCTCAAGAATTCACATTAATTAATGGACTGAAAAATCCATTGGGGTCTCCCCGCGCAGGTTCGTATGCCTGCCGACAGCCCAACTCTCAGTAACCAATTTGCACAATTTGTAAATATCCCTTATTTTATTCTTTGTAGATTGCTGCTATGACTGTTTTTATTTCTATGCTTTATATTTTAGATTTTTTGTATTTTTACACTTTTATATTTTTTTATATTTGATTTGAGAGAAAGCCCTTTGCAATTTCATTGTACCTGAGTATAATGACAATAAAGATCTTTCTGATTCTGAAAGTGCCAAATTAAAATGCATAATTTCAATGACCAGTTACATTTGAAAATCCCCAGACAAATGTGTTCTGCCACTACTAGCTAATGTCTGCCACAGCTAGTTAATGTCTGCCACTACTAGCTAACGTCTGCCACAGCTAGCTAATGTCTGCCACTTGTAGTTAAGATCTGCCACTACTGGCCAACGTTTGCCACAGCTAGCTAACGTCTGCCACTACTATTTAAGATCTGCCACTACTAGCCAACGTTTGCCACAGCTAGCTAACGTCTGCCACAGCTAACTAATGTCTGGCACAGCTAGCTAACGTCTGCCACTACTAGTTAAGAACTGCCACTACTGGCCAACGTCTGCCACTACTAGTTAAGATCTGCCACTACTAGCCAACGTCTGCCACAGCTAGCTAATGTCTGCCACTACTAGCTAATGTCTGCCACAGCTAGCTAATGTCTGCCACTACTAGTTAATGTCTGCCACTACTAGTTAAGATCAGCCACTTCTGGCCAACATCTGCCACTACTAGTTAAGATCTGCCACTACTAGCCAACGTCTGCCACAGCTAGCTAATGTCTGCCACTACTAGCTAATGTCTGCCACAGCTAGCTAACGTTCCCTCTGATGCAGTGCCACAAAATGTTTTTTGAAACGAAAAAGTGATGTTCAGTGTGCTGAATGTGGTGAAATCCTGTCACAGCCCAGTAGGCCTATATTTATTTTTTATTTCCATTTTTTGGTCAGGTTAAGATTTTTAAGTCATTTATTTGGAATAACAGCAAGACGTCACATTTGGGGGAGATTACATACATGGATGCACATAAGTTTACCTCCTGATGATGCCAGTGCCAAATCGTTGCTGTCATCGTCATATGTGTACAAGGCCCTGTTAGAAAGAGACAGAGAGAGCGTGTCAATCAGACAGAAAAAACAAGTTTCACTTACATTAAATTATCATGTGGCTTGAATTTATACCGCAGAAAAAGCTTAAGTTGTCTAAGCAGAGGTTCGGACTTGATGACTTATGACTGAAATATATTCCAGATTAGCATTTGAAACAATTTGTCAAACTGTTAATCTGCAGCTATCCCATCAAAAAAGTAATTTAAACAATCAAGATTCAGAGTCGACAGCTATGCTAGCAGCTCTGTGAGGCTGTACTAAGACACACCGGTGTTTTGAGCTAAATGCTAAGATCAGCGTAGCTTCACTTTCAGGAAGCTCCAACGTCATCCATCTTTATTTTACAGTTGTTGGTCTGCACATGTGTGGAATGCCTCAAAACGGACAATTCTACTCACACACACATACAATATATACTCTCTGCATTATCTAAATTCCATTATATGCATTCCCACACACATCCTCATGTGTTGACGCACACAAACACCTCTGACCTCTTTGGCAGAGGTTAAATGAAAGTGACAGAGATTGCAGTTTAGCCGACATCACCAGATTAAAAATGTTTGAGCTTTTGCTGTAAAATCCATTAACCTGCAGGTCAGAATAGTTTACTGAAACAGAACAACAAGGTTAAAAGTCTGTATTCTGTGACTCGCATTACTTTCATTGGTCTACGCTCGACTTTGTTAAGTTCAACTGTTACCAGACAAATAAAAACTTCATCTTATTTTGTTTTTAGCTTATTTATTTCCTCTCTTAGAAACTCTCCTAAAAAAGATGACTTTTCAAGCAAAATATAAGCCATTTTATACACATTTTGACAGGATGTATCCAAGAAATATTCTATTACTTGATTAAGGTTACAGTAGCACCATAAAAATCCAAAATACATTACAACTAAAAGTGCAGACATATTAAAAGTAAACAAGTACTATCAAAAGTAAAAGAACTCATGATGTGGAATGGCCCGTTGGTGATATTTTATTATATTATAGGATCATTGTTATCAGTGAATAACTATGTTAGCATGTACTGGTCGAGATTAAGCTGCAACTGATTTATATTCCTTTGTGTGGTGTAATTTATAAGATAGATCGATTATCAGCCTGGTCGATTATCAGATCCAATATTCAGCATTTTTGCAATTACCGGAATCTGTTTTTTTTACTGTCCGACGGCCGATAAAATAAATCAAATTCAATAATCTGCTACTTTGGATCTGATGCAGCTGCCTCTAAGTACTACTTGAGTAAATTGTTCTTAGTTACATTCCATCACTGGTTATTCTAAATTTTGACAGTAAGATTTTCATTTTTACTGCAAATGTATGTCCAAATATCGGTTATCAGTATCCTTGATTATTAATAATTGATATTGGCCCTAAACAAAAACATTGATCAATCCCTCGAAGAAACTGGTAGCTAGAGCTGGAAGAGAAATGTAGTGGAGTAAAAAGTACGGCACATCCTGACCAGAAAAATGGCCACATAGGTTGTCTCTGCAAGTAGCTTAGTATGACCCATATGTACATTAAGCAAAGGAGAAAGTCAGGTGACGTAGTATGAGGAGCAAAAAAGTCTGCATAGGGAGGAGAACGGGTTGAACAAACATATTCCTCTAGTCACCCAGGAGACCGTTTCTCGTGTCGCGTGTGAAACCAAAAGTCAACGGTGAGTTATTTGTAAAGTAACACGCTTATTTCAACCCAAACCACAATCTTTCCTTAACCCTGACAGATGACAACGTGACACTTGCAGGTCCGGTCGAACCAAGGTCCGGTACACCTGTCAGTACTTTTCTTCGGTCATGTCGTTTTGGGAGTCATTGACAATCGACTTCATTCGTTTAGGTAGCCTACAAGGACGTGTTGAAAAGTACAGTATCTCTCTCTGAAATGCAATGGGGTATAAATGTAAGGTAGCATAAAATACCTAATACTCAAGTAGAGTACAAGTACCTCAAAATTGCCCTTAACTACAGAGCTTGAGTAAATGTATTTAGTTACTTTCCACCACTGATGGTATCTTTCAGCTTTCAGTACATACAACCATCTGGTGTCAACATTATATTATTTTCTGACCATATTTTCTGTAACACGACCAGCATGAATGAGAAGCAGGGAACTAAAACGTATTCATTGTGTTTGCTCTGATGACGACCGACTCTCTGTGGAAACTGAAAACCTAGAGGAGGAGATGGGGATCAAAATTGATTTTTTTACATATTAAATGCATGCAGGGATTGGGGTTAGAGAAATTACCCTTTAATCTATAAGGCTTTAAACAGGAGATTATAAACTGGAGAGCAGTGCTCTGTAGATTATTGAAGATTATTATTAAAAACTCTTGACCAAACTCTTGATCAGCTCAAAAGGTCGGATGATGATTGCATGCATGTATCAATGCAGTGTCTGAACGTGTGAGTGAGTGCACTTTATGTTTCTACGTCTTTAGATAAACTACAGCTTTGGGTCTTGAGGTCGGTGTCAATGGATGATGTCCTGGTCCTAATCAACGTTGGTTTCTTTTAATCATCAATAAAACATTTCATATCCTGGTGTGTCATTGGTGTACCGATGCTGGCACCAGATGGGAAAAATGCTGTTTTAAAACGCATTTAAAAAAACAAAAAAACAAACAGATTTTGTTGTTTTAGTACAAGGATTTATTGGGTGTTTTTTAAGGTTTGAAGCCAGGGATTGAGATTCTGGTATTTACCAGGATTCCTCCACAAAATATACATCCATTCACAGAGAAAAATAACTGCAGGAACTGTTTGTATGTGCTAATTAATACCACATCGACTGAAACAAACACCAACTTCTCCAGTAACATAATAAATACTGACGTCTGACCTTCAAATACAAAATTACTGCCTCCCGGCTGTTACACTTTACATTCATGTTTATCCAGAATCACATAATATAGTATATGTAGTGAAGACTTTGAAGGAATTTAATAAAGGTGATGAGTGTACTTCTTGTTTAAATGGAAGTTATCACTATATTGACATGAATGAAAGATCGATACAATCAGCACAGATTCAAATCGGGAACCAAAGATTAGTGTCACCAATTCAGTATCCGACCAAATGTGAAACATGGTCAAAATCTCCCCTTCTGTTCCTGAGTTATGGTGTTGAATAATGGCCAGAAAAGTGTTTCTGCAGCACATTATGATGTCACAGTGAAGTTGACCTTTGGGATATATAATGTCATCAGCTAGCATCAATTTTGTCATAATTAGCGTATTGATTTTTCTTAAATGAATTATTTTCTTTTACAATTCGTAGACTTTGTAAACTGCATGGCTTTTAAATCAGTGATATTTTTAGAACAGGATTTTGTCTTTTATGGCTGCGTGTACTGTTGATGTCCGTGTGTGTGTGTGTGTGTGTGTGTGTGTGTGTGTGTGTGTGTGTGTGTGTGTGTGTGTGTGTGTGTGTGT
>JBBPCS010004551.1:0-11223 GCA_037974645.1 Hollardia meadi | reverse complement strand
CCAGTCGTCCTGGTTGCTGTCGCTGGCCCTCCTTCATGCTTCTCACCTCGCATCATCACCATTCTCCTACTTCTCCACCCCCTGGTAACCCGACCCTGCACCCACCGCTCATCCAATCCCTTGGTCCGTCTTCAAAAGGCTTCATGGTTCATACGAGCAATCAGGACAGACACATGCACTCACACAGGCCCGCTCCACATGAGCATAGCCACACGCAATCACAGGGATACACTCTGCCTTTCGAGTCAGCCCATATTTTGCAAGATGTAACCTTTAGAGGGCAGCAGAGTTTCACTCAGAGTGATTTGTTAGAAATTGTGCATATAGTTCAAACAACGTTTCTCTGATGTTAATGCTGGCCAAACACCCTCTTTCCCTTGTTTTTCTAATTCACCATTGTCTCTCTCTTTTCTTCTATACCTTCCTCTTGCATACCTATCTTTCTCTCCTTCCTCTCGCGTTGGGTCCATGCTGTTATCCCTTTTCCTAACTTTGTCCCAGTTGTGGACTGAGTTGGAGATTGACAGATCTGCTATATCTGGTTATAGGCTGTAATTAAAACTAATTTGGTTTTGCTGATGGCATTTAGCACCCCTCCTTCATCCATTGCAATTAGTCAGTATTAGTTGACCTGACGGCTTGTATCAGATTGGTTTATTGAATGGAAAAGAGGTAAACAGGCAGAAGTAGCAGTGGCATCAACCGAGGGTGAGAGCCTATTTAGGCCTGATACAGTTGCCAGACAGACTGAAATGAGAGTGTGAAAACTCTCTCCCTGTCCCCTGTCTCTCTCACACAACACACACATACGCACAAAGACTTTGCGCATTGATTCCCCAAGTTTCTATCTTGGATCACGGAGACAGCCTTTTCTGTCAAAGTTGATCGGAAGTTAGAGCATCAGTATGCAGTATAATCCTCATCACAATGCCTAAAACACACACACACACACACACACTCTGTTACTGAGTTCATCGATCAGGTAAACAGTCGGAGGCCCAGAGGTGATGATCGCTCTTCATTTGTCCTTTCTTCTCTTCATCTTTTGCCCTCGATATCTGGACCACCTAGAAATATCTAGGAAATACTTTTCTGTTCCTCATGCTGCTAATTTAAAGTGCGTCCTACTGTGCATCAGTCAGACTTCCCAAACTTTTGACAGCCAGGAAACAAACCAGCTGTTGAGAAATTTTGCAAATTTTATACATTGTTTGTATAACCCTAACCCACTATTTCATCCTTCAGCAAAGTTCAGTGACAAAGGAAAATAGTTCTTCCTGTGAGTAGGAAAACTTATTGATGAGACAAAGATGTGCAACATTATGTTTGCAACTTACGACACATGGTGCTCATAATTTATCAGTACGTTTTCCATTGTGCAGAAATGTTTTTCATTGCTAAAGCCATAGCTAAATAATATCCCGCAAGCTGACCAAAGCACCGTCTACCTTATGTATGCATACTCTATGCAGAAATTGTATATGTACAACTTTCAGTCTGTTCACCGTCTTATTTTGTTGGATTAGTATGCTAACATTTGGAAATTAGCACTAAACACGTGCAGCTGAGGATGATGGGAATGTCATTAGCTTTACAGGTTTTTGGTCACAGACCAACGTATTGGACATGCTTAAACTTTGACCAGATGATGGCGCTAGATTAATTTGTTAAGAGATCATCAATGTTATTACAAATCATTCTATTATGTACATAATGACACATGTCAACCTGCTAATGGCACTACAGGAATTGAAAGATCACCAAGGTCATTAGGGTGAATTTTTGGGTGCTATGAATGTCTTTACAAAATGTAATGGCAATCCGTCCAATTTAAAAAAACAAATCCTGAACCCCAATCCTGAGTGGTGGACTGACTGACTGACCAGATAACACTGCCATTCCTAGAGCCATACTGTTAGTGCAGAGGCAGAGATATCCTGTTTTTCAGTCCATAGTAGGGGTCAAGCTCTAAAACCATTATATCCTACACTTCCCATGTTGCAACCAACAAGCTTGGATGACGGCCAAATCTTTCAAACTCTATGCATCAGTTTGTAATGCAGGCTGTCTGTTTTATATTTGTTTTCATCAAGCTCAGACTTCACAAAGCTCCTCAGAAGACATTATACAACTTATTTCACATTATGAGCACCCAGGACCGTAAAATCAGAGTGTAGTCCCCCTTTAAATGGTTTAAAGAAGTCTCTTGCAAGCCAAAAACAAAAGATCAGAATTTTCTTCTGTTATTTGTAATTGAATATTTTTTAATCATTTATGAAATCATGCTACCAATTAATCACAGGTGTGTCATTCACACTACATCTAAAGTAGAAACCTCCTATTAGTTCTACAGACAAGCATTTTTAATCAATTTCATCTTGCCTCTTCAAAAGAATCCTTTATCTGATGAAATATATATCACATGCAGTGAGAGTTTTTTTCTTACTTCCCCTCTTCCACAGACACACTGAGTAATGAGTCAATGGCTTTTCCTGCCGGCACAGTGTGTCTTTTACAGTCGCTGCATGCATCCCAGTGACCCATTAGAGCTATAGACCTCCTCCACACTCTCAATGACGCCCGTGCATCCGCAGAGTTATCTTCAAAAATCGGTTTACTCTATTTCGCTCCCTCAGATCAGCTCACACTGCACCCTCTGCGCCTCCCTCCATCTCGACTCTGCGTACCTCCCTTCATCCAGACACGCACAGTGGTTGCAGAGCTGCATATTGAAAGGATATGTGGTCTCACTTCATGAGGCTGTGAGTCTCATTTTAATAGATGCAGCAGCTGGGCTGACACACAAGCCTCGCCTTGTGAATCCATGCTGCTCTTATGACAGGAGAGCTGGGAGAGCGGAAGTTGACAATGATGTGACAAATTGTGTTTCCTTATTTTCCATTCCGCTGATTTATTCCCTCCCTTTACTGCACTGCTGCCCATCAGCACCCCACTATACCTGCACCCACAACCCTCCATCACTCCCTCTTCCAGTTTCACATCTCATTCTACCCCATGGAGCGGAAGGCCTATAGCAGTGGTTATGAGGGAGGTTAATTGGCTTTGCTGTGTCTTTAGGAGGTTGGATAATGATGATGGCAGCGGTAGGATAGAGGGTGACAATTTTCTCTGGATACCCACCTGCTTACCCTCTGCTGTTTTCATATAATCTGAAATGTTTCCCACTGAGAGTCCTCTATCTAGGCAGCGTACAGATAAGAGAGAGACTTTCCACATGGAAACTTTCATACAGACACTGACACCTTTGATGCTATTCAATTACTCAGGGGTCATACTCTGATACTGCACGCCATCACAAAGTTGAGTTGATTTGCATTTCCAGGGTGACTTGGACAAAAATAAAGGTGATGAATTGTTCACTCTGATGGATTGCCTGTCTTGAGCAATGTTCAAGGCTCTGCAAGCAGATTTTCACATTGAAATGAAATCATGGAGAATGTTAACATGCACACTATTTAAGGATTCTAGGTTTGGAGCATGTTTGGGTTATGATATGTATATGGAGCATGAAAACCTGCTTATTCATATAGGCTACCTGTATACATGATTCCAACAGGTTTCAAGTTGTCTGCGTCAGTGCAAGCATGTCTGACTTCTCCCTATCTAGCAACTCAGTCATTTTTGTACTGACTGAGTTAGCTCAGCAGGTGAAGATGAACTCAGTCTGGTTTGTAGATGCCCAGACTGTGCTTCATTTACCCCTCTGCTGGATTTGGCCAGTAATAAATGACACTCGAGGCTTCAGACTGCTGAAACTGTGAATTGGCTTAATATAAACTTTGGAATACATTTTGTACAGAGCGAGGGCTGTGAGACTGTCCTTCCAAGAAAAATGACAGCATCAGTTGTTTTAGCAATTGCTCCAAAATTCTATGTACGTGATATGTTTATGTTTAATTGAGTGGGGGCTATAGGACTTTGGGTGTAATACAGAAGTAGTGTCACATTGTTATGAAGTCACATCATCCTCCAGAAGCTCGGGGTGGCTGGATGGGTCAAAAAAATCCTCCCTTGCAACATTAAACAAGACCAAGACAGCAGTCACTCTCTAACCTTACCCAAGAATTTATTACTGCAACTATGATGACAATGGTCCCTAAACCTTAATGAAGTAACTTTAATTAAAACCACACTATAACCTAATGAAAACTTAACCATAGCTTTGTCAGGTCAGCATACTGTATGTGACCAATGACCAGCGCTTAATTAATGTAGCAGGGACAGCCAGTTAGCAGTCCGAGCTAACTAGCCACGAGCAGCTGCTGCAGACCTGCAGCTCGTGAAGATACAAAGGTGAGATAGGGGCTTTATATGTAGTAATGTCATCATCAGAAACATACATCAAGTCACATGGGAAAAAGTTTTTAGAGGGGCTTGGGAAAAGTTGGATGCTAGCATGCATATTTGGACAAAAAAATGTAATGTTTGTATTTTAATACATAACACTGAAGCTACAGAATGACATTAAAACCTCAAAAACACAAAAAAATAATAGACTCGCCTTTTCATGGCCAGTACGAACAGTAGGAATGTTTACAGCGCGCAAAACCTGTATCAATGTACTGTACACATAGGCTGCGAGTATTTTTCGAAGACAAGCTGTATCCTGGTTTTGATTGAGTTCTTGGTCAACATAACCAGTTCTCAATACCTGACGTCAAGACCAACACACGACTAATTATCCAAAACCTCAATCGTGACCTGTGTGTGCATGAAAACATTGGCTGGCTTGAAGATTGGGAATTAGGGTAAAAGCTAATCATATGCATTGGAAAATGGTCAACATAAACCTTAAGCACACACAATTGGTAGTTAATGTAAAACCACCCGTGTGGTCCTTTAAGTGAAACACAACCACAAATTATTGAGAACATTTTTCAGTAGCCTCAGGTAGCTGTACGTATACTGTGTAAATACACTGCATGCAATAATCATGTGGTGTGTGCCTTTGTATCGTACATGACTTGTTCACTGCAGCACTTACAATATTCACGCATTTAAACTGCAGGCATGCATGTTATCACTTTGAAGCTATTTTGTAATTGCTGTATTTTTGTGGAATTTCCCAAAGCACATAACTCAGTGTCTGTAAAAAGGTATTGTGAGGTCAGTGCACCTCATTATTCCTCATATTTCGCTTTCTATCTATCTCTCTCCACTCAACTTAACTTTCATCATCATGAACGCCTTCTTCCTCTCTATTTCCACTTCATCTCAGCCACTCCCTTCTTCCTCCATTCTAGTCCCTTCATCCATCTTTATGCTGCGGTCAGTTAGGCCACACCAGGTGACCGATGAGCAGAGCCGTTGATCACTATATAGTCAGCCTTTTACACTTAATATAATCCCTGTTCGCTCACTCCACACATGCAAAAGTGTCTGGAGGCGCTCCACCAACACGCACACACACATATGGAAGTCAAGTACTGGTGAGAACTTGATTAAATCGATAAAAGTAGAGAGAGATGAAGAAGCAGGCAGATGGATGGATTCAGCAGAGTATTCTCATGTGTTGCACTTAACACTGCTGCTTATTCACCATCGAGCATCTGTTACTTTTTCTTCTTGACTTTTCGCCCCTGTCTAACTCTGCCTCTCTGCATGTTTTTATGCCTGGTGTTTGCATGTGAATATGTGAAGGAGCCTTTGATTTGTTGTGAGATCTTTGAGTACATCTTGACAGACTGACATTGTGTTGAGACTCATTTGCAGTGTAAAGACCCTGATCACAGGCCCGTCTCAAACTGCTTCATGAACAAACAGGAGAAAATCCACACAGAAAGCTCAGACAGCTCTGACTGGAGGTCGGAGCTAACTGTTGCTAAGAGGCTGCGGCACATGGTCTGAAGTGGCAGCTTATGAAAACTTTGGCTGCACTCAAGAAATACAACAATGTGTGTTTGTGACACACAAGCCAAAGATGGACCAGACGTCTCTTTTATGGGACACAGTTCGTTTGATTCAGTTCACCTAAAATATTCGTTCATTCGTTCTGATTTGTTCACCAACTCGTTCAGTGGCACTTCCTGTTTGCATGAAATAGACCTGAAACACTACGGGTCTATCTCAGTCATGAGGTAGCCTATGAGTCTCGTTCACCCACTCACTCACTCACTCACTCACTCACTCACTCACTCACTCACTCACTCACTCACTCACTCACTCACCGACTCGGTCACTCCTCTGGTTCAATCACTCACCAACACAGTCACTCCTCTAGTTCACCCACTCACTCCTTTGGCTCTGGCGTGTCTCAACTCCCAGTTCTTTAGGGGCGTAGATATACGTGGAGTCTACGCAGCAGCCAAACTTTGTAGATTGTAGCCAAATTGTAGTTTTGTTTCCATGTGCAAAATTAAACACAACTGCAGCAGCATTCACGCACCTTGCTTCAGTTTATGCCGCGAATTAGTTATTTTAAAATGTTTGTCAAGGTGGGCATATACTCGTTCTTTTTAGCCTATAGGCTATGTGTAGGCTATAATTCAGTCCCTTTAGTTTCCAACCAATATATGTGCTTATTTTCACCTTTAGCTTTACCTACTATCAGCGCCTGCCTTTTAGTTTCATTGAAGAATGAGTGGCCAGGCTACACAGCTCAAGACAATAGTTCCTCGTTCACCAGTTCACCATTTCGCCAGTTCAGTTCTCTACCCTTCTCGTTCTTCACGTTCAACCACTCACCCACTCTCGTTCGATGTAGGCAAATACGTTATTTCCCAGGTTTAGTTTCCAGCCAATTATATGCTGTTGTAGTCAACGACGTTCTCATCTGCATCATCACCTATAGCCCGACCAATGAGATAGCATAATTTCACTCCTTTGGGCTACAGCCCTCCCCTATGCTGCTCCACAGTCGAATCAGGGAAGCAATCCTACCCGTGAGGCACTTTATCAAGACTGCTGCTAACAAAATTTGAAGTGAATCAAAGGAACTAAATGGAAGATGCGCACGAACGAATCACTCACGTTCACTAAAGATATTTGTGGATGTAGATTCGTTCACGCACGCAGTGGTACAATATAGAATTCAAACTGTTGCACAAATTACATAGGTACTGCAGCGAATAACAGCAAAAGAAAACGTTAGACCTCTATATCTTAGACCTTAGTGGTAGATTAATAAAATAGATTAATTTATATTAATTTATACAAAGTTGACAGTCTGTTTGGAGGAAGATGTCCACCCAGTTCTCTTGCTAAATGCTTTGCATCATGTTGTAAGCGGTCACTATTGACTGCTTTGTCAACTATTTGCAAGAAATACTGTATGTGCTGATCCATAACCTAGGAGGAAAAAGGAAATTGCAACACACAAAAACCCATTTTTATAACCTTATAATCTCATAAAATGTGTTTTTGTTGGTATTTTCATGAGACCAGTCTTGGTCAAGTGCACTGCCATTTTAATGCAAGGGCCCACGAGGCTCAGGAGAAAATAAAGAAAATTCACAATTTTTTTTTTACTTTTGTGTGGCACTCACAGTTAGCTAACTACCTAATTAGCGCGACAATATTTGTTAAAAAAACCCAGTCACTTAACATTTTAACTGGAAAGTGACATTGTTAGAGCCCCGGACAACATTTACTTTCACTCTATTAAGGATCAGCCACCCGTAAAGGAGGAGGATGTTTTTAAAGGTAGGAACAGACTTATTTGTGATTATTGATTGATTCCTGCAACATTCTTATGCTTGCATCACCCTAGAGCAGACAGAAGGATGCATGTAGGCTATGCTTCACTTGCCAGTGTTGTATTTGTTCTGTTTTTGGACATCGGTGCGCAATTTTATTGTTGTCATTTAGACTGTTTGTAAGTGTATGTAAGTGTGCATATGCATACATTATGTGTGTGAGAGATGAACATTGGCCTACAGTGAGCCGACCTGTACCTTTTGGTAATGCAATTTCTCTATGTTATGTATGATTTACTCATTTATGGGTTTATAATGATTGTATGACTTTTATTTGGTACCTTAACAGTCATAGAATTTAACTGCAGTCAGAAATGATTGTTAATGCTTTACTGTATGTAAATTAAGTGCGGCTGATGTTTGTACAGGCTGGATAGAGCATAATGGTGGTTGGAGCAGTTGGGGAGGGCCTTAATTGAAAAAGTTGTAGATTAATTTTAACCGCTAATGATCTCTTGATAACACAAAGGTGAAAACAGGTGCAGATCATGCAGGAGGGCATGTAAGCCTCCCCCAGTGGGGAGTTTTGAGTCATCTAGTAGCAGGTGGAGCTGGGTGGTGGAAGGTACCTGTGAGGAACAAGGCTAATTTATGAGTGGGAAGAGGCTTGATAGTGTAACAGGACCTGAAGAAGTCATTGGATGGATGAAGTAGGCGGTAGCAAGAGAGAGGATAGGCTGGAGTAGACAGAATGTAGCCTTGGCTCAGACTCATTGCTGATATTTGGTACACACGCATGCACACACACATCCTACCACTGCTTTTCCTTTGGATGTCACTTGTTCCTGTGACCCATTGGAAAAGACAGGGACACATCATCCACTGTGGCAGATGCTGAGATGAGGGAATCATGCTTTTTATTATTGCAGATTAGCAATTAGTGTTCACCCAGATGGCCTGATTAGTTTGGAACAGAGGGACGAGGGGTAGCATTGCAGTGTAGCATTAATGCTAAAGGAAGAGTAAACAGAGCTTACCATTTGATTTCTTTGATTTAACAATAGAACAACGTTGATGGTAACTACAGCTGAGGTACATGTATGAAACCTGTTTTCATGATGTCAAAAAACCCTGTCAAAAGGCCAAAAGATATTAGCAATGGCACTACTATTGTTTTTTCTTCCATATAAGACCAGAAAAAATAAAACAAATAACATTCCCTGGCTAAATGATCACAATTGAGCCTTTAAAAGTCTGTAGGAAATATGAACGACAATGGAAAGTCAACAAGTCTACAACAGCCCATGACAATCTCAAAAACTAAACGTATTGTTATCAGAAAGCAGTCAAGGATGCAAGATCAACCTACTTTTCTCAATTGATATCTAAAAACAATCACAAAGTTCTTTTTAAAGTAAATGGTTCTGTTATCTCTGGCCCCTCCACTTCTTTTCCAGAACCTTAGATTGGACTGTCTGAAACAATTTTTGATAATTTCATAAATAAGGTGAAAAATATCAGGTCTTAAATCCACCCGACCCTCACATTCTTTCCATTCCCTATGTCAATTCTTTCTTTCTTTCCCACTTTCAACCAGTTACAATATCAGAGTTAGAGAGTATAGTCTCCGATATGAACTCTTCCTCTTGCATCGATAGATATAATCCCCTCTAAACTGACAAGGAGATATTTCCTAACTACAAATTTTTTAACAATTATCTGGCTTCTGGTTCTTTTGCTGACAGTTTTAAGCATGCCATTATCCACCCAATGCTGAAGGAACCGAATCTAGACCTGCTATAGAGCTGTTTCTAAACAGTCAGTTTTATCCAAGGTTTTGTAGAAAGTTATTTCTACTTGTACTATACTATACTTGTCTGTCGCTCTAGGTAACTCCACTTCCTCGATGGCCCAGTTGGACTGTCATGTCCCTCAAGACTCTGTTCTTGGTCCCCTTCTGTTTTCTATATGTTGCCTCTTGGCCATGTTATCCAGAATCATGATGTGCTCCTCCATTTTTATGCTGATGACACTCAACTGTACATTCCCCTAAAACCTTCAGATCCTAGCAGCCTTGCAAACCTTACAACTTGCCTCTCTGATATAAAATCTTGGATGTCACAGAGTTTCCTTAAATTGAATGATGATAAATCAGAGTCATTCTGTTTGGTCCCCCAGATTCTAGAGATCAGCTCTGCGGACTGTAAAAAATATTAGGCATGTTGCTAGGAATCTAGAAGTAATATTTGATGCTAACCTTTGCTTTGATGAACAGGTCAAAAATGTTGTTTTTATTGTTTTTATTACATAGTGACTTACAGAAAGTTGTACATGCTTTTATTTACTCTAGGCTTGATTATTGTAATGCACTGTACTCAGGTATCAGCCAGGGCTCCCTCCACCATCTCCAGTTGGTACAAAATGTTGCCACCCGACTCATCACCGGGGTTAAGCGGTATGAGCACATCACCCCTGTGCTGGCCTCCCTATGCTGGCTCCCTGTCAGATTTCGAATTGATTTTAAAATTATATTGCTCGCTTTTAATGCCTTAAATAGTCTCGCCCCCAAATATATTTCTGATCTGTTGACCTGGTATATGCCGTCTAGACCATTCAGATCCGCAGGTGGAGCTCTGCTGGTTATTCCCAGGTCACAGTTAGTGACAAAGGGTGATCAAGCTTTTGCTATTAGAGCCCCTACACTTTGGAACTCTCTGCCAGCTAAACTCAGACACACTTAGTCTCCAGCTTCTTTTAAATCCTTGAAAACATTTCTTTTTGTGCGAGCTTTTGGAAATGTTTGACATTTGTTTTAGTTATATGTTCTTAATGCCACTCGAGATTCCATTTTATCTGCTTTGACTGGTTTTAATTATTTTGTTAAGCACTTTGTAACATTGTTGAGAAATATGCTATATAAATAAAGTTTATTATATTATCATTATTCTTTTGTCACTCAAAGGCACTTACAGATGCTGCTTATAAAAACATTTTGTCTTCTTGTGCAAATATTGCAGAGAGGTTTCTGGGCATTGTGTGTGACCACATGTCCCCCTGTCCCCATGATGACTTGGGGCATAGGGTCTATGGGGCATTGAGTGTGTGTTGACACCTGAGGGTAATAGGCATGGTGAGCCATGGTCTAGGCCAGATATTCTGGAATGATTGGAATAGGAAGAGGCCAGTCAGGTTCTGTGTGATGGGCTGATGTTGCCTGTGGCAGGCCAGTCATTTATCAGGCTCCACCCGCTGTACCCATAGAGTCCAGTAGAGGGCGGAGCCTGTGTGAAATAGAACAGAAGGTTACATTACTGTAACCCTTTGTCCATAAGCACAGGCGGAACCCTCTACCATCAGACCCTGCCACTCCTGCACCGCTTGCTGAAGAGTTGGCAGGATGGTCATACTACAATACAAAATTGTAGTCTGTAGCCTGTAGCGCTGATCGCCTCCATGCCACACCACATTGATGCAGTAATTCATGCAAAAGAAGCCCCGACCAAGTATTGAGTGCATAAATGAACATACTTTTCAGAAGGTCGACATTTCTGTATTATAAATCCTTTTT